>JAVIWC010000563.1:0-18695 GCA_031894815.1 Creontiades dilutus
TAGCCTCAGCGCATGCGCAAAAAGTGAAATCCTTTTACACTTCTAACTCCAGAAGTTCTATACCAATTTCGATGAAACATTCAAGGTTTGTTCAGTTTGATGTGTAGATAAGTTCCTACAAGTTTCATGATTCCCGGATCAATAGTAGCCTCTGCGCATGCGCAAACGTGAAATCCTTCTTACACTTATAACTCCGGAAGTTCTTGACCAATCTCGATGAAACTTCTAAGGTTTGTTCAGTTTGATGTGTAGATAAGTTCCTAACAGTTTCAAGATTCCCTGATCAATAGTAGCCTCTGCGCATGCGCAAATGTGAAATCCTTCCTACACTTATAACTCCAGAAGTTCTGGACCAATCTCGATGAAACTTCTAAGGTTTGTTCAGTTTGATGTGTAGATGAGCCCCTATGAGGTTCATGATTCCCTGATCAATAGTAGCCTTAGCGCATGCGCAAAAGTGAAATCCTTTTTACACTTATCACTCCAGAAGTTCTGGACCAATCTCGATGAAACTTCTAAGGTTTGTTCAGTTTGATGTGTAGATGAGCCCCTATGAGGTTCATGATTCCCTGATCAATAGTAGCCTCTGCGCATTTGCAAACGTGAAATCCTTCTTACACCTAAAACTCCAGGAGTTCTCAACCAATCTCGATGAAACTTCTAAGGTTAGTTCAGTTTGATGTGTAGATGAGAACCTATGAGTTTCATGATCATTGGATCGATAGAAGCCTCTGCGCATGCGCAAACGTGAAATCCTTGTTACACTCATAACTACGAGAGTTCTATACCAATCTCGATGAAACATTCAAGGTTTGTTCAGTTCGATGTGTAGATAAGTTCCTACAAGTTTCATGATTCCCGGATCAATAGTAGTCTCTGCGCATGCGCAAACGTGAAATCCTTGTTACACTTATAACTACTGATCATGAAACTCATAGGTTCTCATCTACACAATTGGTCCAAACTCCCGGAGTTATAAGTGTAACAAGGATTTCACGTTTGCGCATGCGCAGAGGCTACTATTGATCAGGGAATCTTGAAACTTGTAGGAACTCATCTACACATCAAACTGAACAAATCTTAGAAGTTTCATCGAGATTGTTCAAGAACTTCCGGAGGTATATGTATAAGAAGGATTTCACGTTTGCGCACGGTCAGAGGCTTCTATTGATCCAATGATCATGAAACTCATAGGTTCTCATCTACAAATCAAACTGAACAAACCTTAGAAGTTTCATCGAGATTGGTTGAGAGCTGCTGGAGTTATAAGTGTAAGAAGGATTTCACGTTTGCGCATGCGCAGAGGCTACTATTGATCCGGGAATCATGAAACTTGTAGGAACTCATCTACACATCAAACTGAACAAACCTTAGAAGTTTCATCGAGATTGGTCAAGAACTTCTGGAGTTATAAGTGTAAAAAGGATTTCACGTTTGCGCATGGTATAGAACTTCTGGAGTTAGAAGTGTAAAAAGGATTTCACTTTTGCGCATGCGCTGAGGCTACTATTGATCAGGGAATCTTGAAACTCGTAGGAACTCATCCACACATCGAACTGAACAAACCTTGAATGTTTCATCGAGATTGGTCGAGAAATCCTGGAGTTATAAGTGTAAGATGGATTTCACGTTTGCGCATGCGCAGAGGCTACTATTGAATCGGGAATCATGAACCTCATAGGGGCTCATCTACACATCAAACTGAACAAACCTTAGAAGTTTCATCGAGATTGGTCCAGAACTTCTGGAGTTATAAGTGTAAGAAGGATTTCACATTTGCGCATGCGCAGAGGCTACTATTGATCAGGGAATCTTGAAACTGTTAGGAACTCATCTACACATCACACTGAACAAACCTTGGAAGTTTCATCGAGATTGGTCAAGAACTTCCGGAGTTATAAGTGTAAGAAGGATTTCACATTTGCGCATGCGCAGAGGCTTCTATTGATCCAATGATCATGAAACTCATAGGTTCTCATCTACACATCAAACTGAACAAACCTTAGAAGTTTCATCGAGATTGGTATAGAACTCTCGTAGTTATGAGTGTAACTAGGTTTTCACGTTTGCGCATGCGCAGAGGCAACTATTGATCCGGGAATCATGAAACTTGTAGGAACTCATCTACACATCGAACTGAACAAACCTTGAATGTTTCATCGAGATTGGTATAGAACTCTCGTAGTTATAAGTGTTACAAGGATTTCACGTTTGCGCATGCTCAGAGGCTTCTATTGATCCAATGATCATGAAACTCATAGGTTCTCATCTACACATCAAACTGAACCAACCTTAGAAGTTTCATCGAGATTGGTATAGAACTCTCGTAGTTATGAGTGTAACTAGGTTTTCACGTTTGCGCATGCGCAGAGACTACTATTGATCCGGGAATCATGAAACTCGTAGGAACTCATCTACAGAACGAACTGAACAAACTTTGAATGTTTCATTGAGATTGGTCCAGAACTCCCGGAGTTATATGTGTAACAAGGATTTCACGTTTGCGCATGCGCAGAGGCTACTATTGATCCGGGAATCATGAAACTTGTAGGAACTCATCTACACATCGAACTGAACAAACCTTGAATGTTTCATCGAGATTGGTCCAGAACTCTCGTAGTTATAAGTGTTACAAGGATTTCACGTTTGCGCATGCTCAGAGGCTTCTATTGATCCAATGATCATGAAACTCATAGGTTCTCATCCACACAACGAACTGAACAAACCTTGAATGTTTCATCGAGATTGGTCGAGAAATCCTGGAGTTATAAGTGTAAGAAGGATTTCACGTTTGCGCATGCGCAGAGGCTACTATTGATCCGGGAATCATGAACCTCGTAGGGGCTCATCTACACATCAAACTGAACAAACCTTAGAAGTTTCATCGAGATTGGTCCAGAACTTCTGGAGTTATAAGTGTAAGGAGGATTTCACGTTTGCGCATGCGCAGAGGCTACTATTGATCAGGGAATCTTGAAACTGTTAGGAACTCATCTACACATCAAACTGAACAAACCTTAGAAGTTTCATCGAGATTTGTCAAGAACTTCCGGAGTTATATGTGTAAGAAGGATTTCACGTTTGCGCACTGGCAGAGGCTTCTATTGATCCAATGATCATGAAACTCACAGGTTCTCATCTACACATCAAACTGAACAAACCTTAGAAGTTTCATCGAGATTGGTTGAGAGCTGCTGGAGTTATAAATGTAAGAAGGATTTCACGTTTGCGCATGCGCAGAGGCTACTATTGATCCGGGAATCATGAAACTTGTAGGAACTTATCTACACATCGAACTGAACAAACCTTGAATGTTTCATCGAGATTGGTATAGAACTCTCGTAGTTATAAGTGTAACAAGGATTCCGAGTTTGCGCATGCGCAGAGGCTACTATTGATCAGGGAATCATGAAACTCGTAGGAACTCATCTACACATCAAACTGAACAAACCTTAGAAGTTTCATCGAGATTGGTCCAGAACTTCGGAGTTATAAGTGTAACAAGGATTTCACGTTTGCGCATGCGCAGAGGCTACTATTGATCAGGGAATCTTGAAACTTGTAGGAACTCATCTACACATCGAACTGAACAAACCTTGAAGTTTCATCGAGATTGGTCCAGAACTCTCGGAGTTATAAGTGTAACAAGGATTTCACGTTTGCGCATGCGCAGAGGCTTCTATTGATCCAATGATCATGAAACTCATAGGTTCTCATCTACACATCAAACTGAACAAACCTTAGAAGTTTCATCGAGATTGGTCCAGAACTCTCGGAGTTATAAGTGTAAAAGGATTTCACGTTTGCGCATGCGCAGAGGCTACTATTGATCCGGGAATCATGAAACTTGTAGGAACTCATCTACACATCAAACTGAACAAACCTTAGAAGTTTCATCGAGATTGGTCCAGAACTCTGGAGTTATAAGTGTAAGAAGGATTTCACGTTTGCGCATGCGCAGAGGCTACTATTGATCCGGGAATCATGAAACTCGTAGGAACTCATCTACACATCAAACTGAACAAACCTTAGAAGTTTCATCGAGATTGGTCCAGAACTCCCTGGAGTTATAAGTGTAACAAGGATTTCACGTTTGCGCATGCGCAGAGGCTACTATTGATCCGGGAATCATGAAACTGTAGGAACTCATCTACACATCGAACTGAACAAACCTTGAAGTTTCATCGAGATTGGTATAGAACTCTCGGAGTTATATGTTTAACAATGTTTTCACGTTTGCGCACGCGCAGAGGCTACTATTGATCCAATGATCATGAAACTCATAGGTTCTCATCTAGACATCAAACTGAACTAACCTTAGAAGTTTCATCGATATTGGTCCAGAACTTCTGGAGTTATAAGTGTAAGAAGGATTTCACGTTTGCGCATGCGCAGAGGCTACTATTGATCCGGGAATCATGAACCTCATAGGGGCTCATCTACACATCAAACTGAACAAACCTTAGAAGTTTCATCGAGATTGGTCGAGAACTTCTGGAGTTATAAGTGTAAGAAGGATTTCACATTTGCGCATGCGCAGAGGCTACTATTGATCAGGGAATCTTGAAACTCTTAGGAACTCATCTACACATCAAACTGAACAAACCTTAGAAGTTTCATCGAGATTGGTCAAGAACTTCCGGAGTTATATGTGTAAGAAGGATTTCACGTTTGCGCACTGGCAGAGGCTTCTATTGATCCAATGATCATGAAACTCATAGGTTCTCCTCTACACATCAAACTGAACAAACCTTAGAAGTTTCATCGAGATTGGTCCAGAACTCTCGGAGTTATAAGTGTAACAAGGATTTCACGTTTGCGCATGCGCAGAGGCTACTATTGATCCGGGAATCATGAAACTCGTAGTAACTCATCTACACATCGAACTGAACAAACCTTGAATGTTTCATCGAGATTGGTATAGAACTCTCGGAGTTATAAGTGTAACAAGGATTTCACGTTTGCGCATGCGCAGAGGCTACTATTGATCCAATGATCATGAAACTCACAGGTTCTCATCTACACATCAAACTGAACAAACCTTAGAAGTTTCATCGATATTGGTCCAGAACTTCTGGAGTTATAAGTGTAAGAAGGATTTCACGTTTGCGCACGGGCAGAGGCTACTATTGATCGGGAATCATGAAACTCGTAGGAACTCATCTACAGATCGATCTGAACAAACCTTGGAAGTTTCATTGAGATTGGTCCAGAACTCCCGGAGTTATAAGTGTAACAAGGATTTCACGTTTGCGCATGCGCAGAGGCTACTATTGATCCGGGAATCATGAAACTCTTGGGGTCTCATCTACACATCAAACTGAACAAACCTTAGAAGTTTCATCGAGATTGGTCCAGAACTTCTGGAGTTATAAGTGTAAGAAGGATTTCACGTTTGCGCATGCGCAGAGGCTACTATTGATCAGGGAATCTTGAAACTGTAGGAACTCATCTACACATCAAACTGAACAAACCTTAGAAGTTTCATCGAGATTGGTCAAGAACTTCCGGAGTTATATGTGTAAGAAGGATTTCACGTTTGCGCACTGGCAGAGGCTTCTATTGATCCAATGATCATGAAACTCATAGGTTCTCATCTACACATCAAACTGAACAAACCTTAGAAGTTTCATCGAGATTGGTCCAGAACTCCGGAGTTATAAGTGTAACAAGGATTTCACGTTTGCGCATGCGCAGAGGCTACTATTGATCCGGGAATCATGAAACTTGTAGGAACTCATCTACACATCGAACTGAACAAACCTTGAATGTTTCATCGAGATTGGTATAGAACTCTCGTAGTTATAAGTGTAACAAGGATTTCACGTTTGCGCATGCGCAGAGGCTTCTATTGATCCAATGATCATGAAACTCATAGGTTCTCATCTACACATCAAACTGAACAAACCTTAGAAGTTTCATCGAGATTGGTCCAGAACTTCTGGAGTTATAAGTGTAAATAGGATTTCACGTTTGCGCATGCGCAGAGGCTACTATTGATCAGGGAATCTTGAAACTCGTAGGAACTCATCTACACATCCAACTGAACAAACCTTGGAAGTTTCATTGAGATTGGTCCAAACTCCCGGAGTTGTAAGTGTTATGAGTATTTACCTTTTTCGCCTGCTCAGCGGATACTATTGATCCGGGAATCATGAAACTCATAGGAACTCATCTACACATCAAACTGAACAAACCTTAGAAGTTTCATCGAGATTGGTCCAGAACTTCTGGAGTTATAAGTGTAAGAAGGATTTCACGTTTGCGCATGCGCAGAGGCTACTATTGATCAGGGAATCTTGAAACTGTTAGGAACTCATCTACACATCAAACTGAACAAACCTTAGAAGTTTCATCGAGATTGGTCAAGAACTTCCGGAGTTATATGTGTAAGAAGGATTTCACGTTCGCGCATGCGCAGAGGCTTCTATTGATCCAATGGTCATGAAACTCATAGGTTCTCATCTACACATCAAACTGAACAAACCTTAGAAGTTTCATCGAGATTGGTCCAGAACTCCGGAGTTATAAGTGTAACAAGGATTTCACGTTTGCGCATGCGCAGAGGCTACTATTGATCCGGGAATCATGTAACTTGTAAGAACTTATCTACACATCGAACTGAACAAACCTTGAATGTTTCATCGAGATTGGTCCAGAACTCTCGGAGTTATAAGTGTAACAAGGATTTCACGTTTGCGCATGCGCAGAGGCTACTATTGATCCAATGATCATGAAACTCATAGGTTCTCATCTACACATCAAACTGAACAAACCTTAGAAGTTTCATCGAGATTGGTCCAGAACTACTGGAGTTATAAGTGTAAGAAAGATTTCACGTTTGCGCATGCGCAGAGGCTACTATTGATCAGGGAATCTTGAAACTCGTAGGAACTCATCTACACATCAAACTGAACAAACCTTGGAAGTTTCATCGATATTGGTCCAGAACTCCCGGAGTTATAAGTGTAACAAGGATTTCACGTTTGCGCATGCGCAGAGGCTACTATTGATCCGGGAATCATGAAACTCGTAGGAACTCATCTACAGATCAAACTGAACAAACCTTAGAAGTTTCATCGATATTGGTCCAGAACTTCTGGAGTTATAAGTGTAAAAAGGATTTCACTTTTTCGCATGAGCTGAGGCTACTATTGATCAGGGAATCTTGAAACTCATAGGAACTCATCTACACATCAAACTGAACAAACCTTAGAAGTTTCATCGAGATTGGTATAGAACTTCGGAGTTATAAGTGTAAGAAGGATTTCACGTTTGCGCATGCGCAGAGGCTACTATTGATCCGGGAATCATGAAACTCGTAGGAACTCATCTACACATCCATCTGAACAAACCTTAGAAGTTTCATTGAGATTGTCCAGAACTCCCGGAGTTATAAGTGTAACAAGGATATCACGTTTGCGCATGCGCAGAGGCTACTATTGATCCGGGAATAATGAAACTTGTAGGAACTCATCTACACATCGAACTGAACAAACCTTGAATGTTTCATCGAGATTGGTATAGAACTCTCGTAGTTATAAGTGTAACAAGGATTTCACGTTTGCGCATGCGCAGAGGCTTCTATTGATCCAATGATCATGAAACTCATAGGTTCTCATCTACACATCAAACTGAACAAACCTTAGAAGTTTCATCGATATTGGTCCAGAACTTCTGGAGTTATAAGTGTAAAAGGGATTTCTAGTTTGCGCATGCGCAGAGGCTACTATTGATCAGGGAATCTTGAAACTCGTAGGAACTCATCTACACATCGATCTGAAAAAACCTTGGAAGTTTCATTGAGATTGGTCCAGAACTCCCGGAGTTATAAGTGTAACAAGGATTTCACGTTTGCGCATGCGCAGAGGCTACTATTGATCCGGGAATCATGAAACTTGTAGGAACTCATCTACACATCAAACTGAACAAACCTTAGAATGTTTCATCGAGATTGGTCCAGAACTTCGGAGTTATAAGTGTAAGAAGGATTTCACGTTTGCGCATGCGCAGAGGCTACTATTGATCCAGGGAATCATGAAACTGTAGGAACTCATCTACACATCAAACTGAACAAACCTTAGAAGTTTCATCGAGATTGGTCCAGAACTTCTGGAGTTATAAGTGTAAGAAGGATTTCACGTTTGCGCATGCGCAGAGGCTTCTATTGATCCAATGATCATGAAACTCACAGGTTCTCATCTACACAGTCAAACTGAACAAACCTTAGAAGTTTCATCGAGATTGGTACAGAACTCTCGTAGTTATAAGTGTAAAAGGGATTTCTAGTTTGTGCATGCGCAGAGGCTACTATTGATCGGGGAATCTTGAAACTCGTAGGAACTCATCTACACATCGATCTGAACAAACCTTGGAAGTTTCATTGAGATTGGTCCAGAACTCTCGGAGTTATAAGTGTAACAAGGATTTCACGTTTGCGCATGCGCAGAGGCTACTATTAATCCGGGAATCATGAAACTCGTAGGAACTCATCTACACATCGATCTGAACAAACCTTGGAAGTTTCATCGAGATTGGTCCAGAACTCCCGAAGTTATAAGTGTAACAAGGATTTCACGTTTGCGCATGCGCAGAGGCTACTATTGATCCGGGAATCATGAAACTTGTAGGAACTTATCTACACATCGAACTGAACAAACCTTGAATGTTTCATCGAGATTGGTCAAGAACTCCCGGAGTTATAAGTGTAAGAAAGATTTCACGTTTGCGCATGCGCAGAGGCTTCTATTGATCCAATGATCATGAAACTCATAGGTTCTCATCTACACATCAAACTGAACAAACCTTATAAGTTTCATCGTGATTGGTCCAGAACTTCTGGAGTTATAAGTGTAAAAAGGATTTCACTTTTGCGCATGCGCAGAGGCTACTATTGATCAGGGAATCTTGAAACTCGTAGGAACTCATCCACACATCGAACTGAACAAACCTTGAATGTTTCATCGAGATTGGTCGAGAAATCCTGGAGTTATAAGTGTAAGATGGATTTCACGTTTGCGCATGCGCAGAGGCTACTATTGACCCGGGAATCATGAACCTCATAGGGGCTCATCTACACATCAAACTGAACAAACCTTAGAAGTTTCATCGAGATTGGTCCAGAACTTCTGGAGTTATAAGTGTAAGAAGGATTTCACATTTGCGCATGCGCAGAGGCTACTATTGATCAGGGAATCTTGAAACTGTTAGGAACTCATCTACACATCACACTGAACAAACCTTGAATGTTTCATCGAGATTGGTATAGAACTCTCGGAGTTATAAGTGTAACAAGGATTTCACGTTTGCGCATGCGCAGAGGCTTCTATTGATCCAATGATCATGAAACTCATAGGTTCTCATCTACACATCAAACTGAACAAACCTTAGAAGTTTCATCGAGATTGGTATAGAACTCTCGTAGTTATAAGTGTAACTAGGTTTTCACGTTTGCGCATGCGCAGAGACTACTATTGATCCGGGAATCATGAAACTTGTAGGAACTCATCTACACATCGAACTGAACAAACCTTGAATGTTTCATCGAGATTGGTATAGAACTCTCGTAGTTATAAGTGTAACAAGGATTTCACGTTTGCGCATGCTCAGAGGCTTCTATTGATCCAATGATCATGAAACTCATAGGTTCTCATCTACACATCAAACTGAACCAACCTTAGAAGTTTCATCGAGATTGGTCCAGAACTCCCGGAGTTATATGTGTAACAAGGATTTCACGTTTGCGCATGCGCAGAGGCTACTATTGATCAGGGAATCTTGAAACTGGTAGGAACTCATCTACACATCAAACTGAACAAATCTTGGAAGTTTCATCGAGATTGGTTGAGAACTTCTGGAGTTATAAGTGTAAGAAGGATTTCACGTTTGCGCATGCGCAGAGGCTTCTATTGATCCAATGATCATGAAACTCATAGGTTCTCATCTACACATCAAACTGAACAAACCTTAGAAGTTTCATCGAGATTGGTCCAGAACTCCTGGAGTTATAAGTGTAAGAAGGATTTCACGTTTGCGCATGCGTAGAGGCTACTATTGATCCGGGAATCATGAAACTCATAGGGGCTCATCTACACATCAAACTGAACAAACCTTAGAAGTTTCATCGAGATTGGTCGAGAACTCCTGGAGTTATAAGTGTAAGAAGGATTTCACGTTTGCGCATGCGCAGAGGCTACTATTGATCCGGGAATCATGAACCTCGTAGGGGCTCATCTACACATCAAACTGAACAAACCTTAGAAGTTTCATCGAGATTGGTCCAGAACTTCTGGAGTTATAAGTGTAAGAAGGATTTCATTTTTGCGCATGCGCAGAGGCTACTATTGATCAGGGAATCTTGAAACTGTTAGGAACTCATCTACACATCAAACTGAACAAACCTTAGAAGTTTCATCGAGATTTGTCAAGAACTTCCGGAGTTATATGTGTAAGAAGGATTTCACGTTTGCGCACTGGCAGAGGCTTCTATTGATCCAATGATCATGAAACTCACAGGTTCTCATCTACACATCAAACTGAACAAACCTTAGAAGTTTCATCGAGATTGGTCCAGAACTCTCGGAGTTATAAGTGTAACAAGGATTTCACGTTTGCGCATGCGCAGAGGCTACTATTGATCCGGGAATCATGAAACTTGTAGGAACTCATCTACACATCGAACTGAACAAACCTTGAATGTTTCATCGAGATTGGTATAGAACTCTCGTAGTTATAAGTGTTACAAGGATTTCACGTTTGCGCATGCTCAGAGGCTTCTATTGATCCAATGATCATGAAACTCATAGGTTCTCATCCACACAACGAACTGAACAAACCTTGAATGTTTCATCGAGATTGGTCCAGAACTCCCGGAGTTATAAGTGTAACAAGGATTTCACGTTTGCGCATGCGCAGAGGCTACTATTGATCAGGGAATCTTGAAACTGGTAGGAACTCATCTACACATCAAACTGAACAAATCTTGGAAGTTTCATCGAGATTGGTTGAGAGCTGCTGGAGTTATAAGTGTAAGAAGTATTTCACGTTTGCGCATGCGCAGAGGCTTCTATTGATCCAATGATCATGAACCTCATAGGTTCTCATCTACACATCAAACTGAACAAACCTTAGAGGTTTCATCGAGATTGGTCCAGAACTCCTGGAGTTTTAGTGTAAGAAGGATTTCACGTTTGCGCATGCGCAGAGGCTACTATTGATCCGGGAATCATGAACCTCATAGGGGCTCATCTACACATCAAACTGAACAAACCTTAGAAGTTTCATCGAGATTGGTCCAGAACTTCTGGAGTTATAAGTGTAAGAAGGATTTCACGTTTGCGCATGCGCAGAGGCTACTATTGATCAGGGAATCTTGAAACTGTTAGGAACTCATCTACACATCAAACTGAACAAACCTTAGAAGTTTCATCGAGATTGGTCAAGAACTTCCGGAGTTATATGTGTAAGAAGGATTTCACGTTTGCGCACTGGCAGAGGCTTCTATTGATCCAATGATCATGAAACTCATAGGTTCTCATCTACACATCAAACTGAACAAAGCTTAGAAGTTTCATCGATATTGGTCCAGAACTCCTGGAGTTATAAGTGTAAGAAGGATTTCACGTTTGCGCATGCGCAGAGGCTACTATTGATCCGGGAATCATGAAACTTGTAGGAACTTATCTACACATCGAACTGAACAAACCTTGAATGTTTCATCGAGATTGGTATAGAACTCTCGTAGTTATAAGTGTAACAAGGATTTCACGTTTGCGCATGCGCAGAGGCTTCTATTGATCCAATGATCATGAAACTCATAGGTTCTCATCTACACATCAAACTGAACAAACCTTAGAAGTTTCATCGATATTGGTCCAGAACTTCTGGAGTTATAAGTGTAAAATTGACTTCTAGTTTGCGCATGCGCAGAGGCTACTATTGATCAGGGAATCTTGAAACTCGTAGGAACTCATCTACACATCGAACTGAACAAACCTTGGAAGTTTCATTGAGATTGGTCCAGAACTCCCGGAGTTATAAGTGTAACAAGGATTTCACGTTTGCGCATGCGCAGAGGCTACTATTGATCCGGGAATCATGAACCTCATAGGGTCTCATCTACACATCAAACTGAACAAACCTTGGAAGTTTCATCGAGATTGGTCCAGAACTCCCGGTGTTATAAGTGTAACAAGGATTTCACGTTTGCGCATGCGCAGAGGGTACTATTGATCAGGGAATCTTGAAACTGTTAGTAACTCATCTACACATCAAACTGAACAAACCTTAGAAGTTTCATCGAGATTGGTCAAGAACTTCCGGAGTTATATGTGTAAGAAGGATTTCACGTTTGCGCACTGGCAGAGGCTTCTATTGATCCAATGATCATGAAACTCGTAGGTTCTCATCTACACATCAAACTGAACAAACCTTAGAAGTTTCATTGAGATTGGTCCAGAACTCCCGGAGTTATAAGTGTAACAAGGATTTCACGTTTGCGCATGCGCAGAGGCTACTATTGATCCGGGAATCATGAAACTTGTAGGAACTCATCTACACATCGAACTGAACAAACCTTGAATGTTTCATCGAGATTGGTATAGAACTCTCGTAGTTATAAGTGTAACAAGGATTTCACGTTTGCGCATGCGCAGAGGCTTCTATTGATCCAATGATCATGAAACTCATAGGTTCTCATCTACACATCAAACTGAACAAACCTTAGAAGTTTCATCGATATTGGTCCAGAACTTCTGGAGTTATAAGTGTAAAAAGGATTTCACGTTTGCGCATGCGCAGAGGCTACTATTGATCGGGGAATCTTGAAACTCGTAGGAACTCATCTACACATCAAACTGAACAAACCTTGGAAGTTTCATTGAGATTGGTCCAAAACTCCCGGAGTTATAAGTGTAAGAAGGATTTCACGTTTGCGCATGCGCAGAGGCTACTATTGATCCGGGAAGGGCTCATCTACACATCAAACTGAACAAACCTTAGAAGTTTCATCGAGATTGGTCCAGAACTTCTGGAGTTATAAGTGTAAGAAGGATTTCACATTTGCGCATGCGCAGAGGCTACTATTGATCAGGGAATCTTGAAACTGTTAGGAACTCATCTACACATCAAACTGAACAAACCTTAGAAGTTTCATCGAGATTGGTCAAGAACTTCCGGAGTTATATGTGTAAGAAGGATTTCACGTTTGCGCACTGGCAGAGGCTTCTATTGATCCAATGATCATGAAACTCATAGGTTCTCATCTACACATCAAACTGAACAAACCTTAGAAGTTTCATCGAGATTGGTATAGAACTCTCGTAGTTATGAGTGTAACTAGGATTTCACGTTTGCGCATGCGCAGAGACTACTATTGATCAGGGAATCATGAAACTCGTAGGAACTCATCTACACATCGAACTGAACAAACCTTGGAAGTTTCATTGAGATTGGTCCAGAACTCTCGGAGTTATAAGTGTAACAAGGATTTCACGTTTGCGCATGCGCAGAGGCTACTATTAATCCGGGAATCATGAAACTCGTAGGAACTCATCTACACATCGATCTGAACAAACCTTGGAAGTTTCATTGAGATTGGTCCAGAACTCTCGGAGTTATAAGTGTAACAAGGATTTCACGTTTGCGCATGCGCAGAGGCTACTATTGATCCGGGAATCATGAAACTTGTAAGAACATCATCTACACATCGAACTGAACAAACCTTGAATGTTTCATCGAGATTGGTATAGAACTCTCGGAGTTATAAGTGTAACAAGGATTTCACGTTTGCGCATGCGCAGAGGCTTCTATTGATCCAATGATCATGAAACTCATAGGTTCTCATCTACACATCAAACTGAACAAACCTTAGAAGTTTCATCGAGATTGGTATAGAACTCTCGTAGTTATGAGTGAAACTAGGTTTTCACGTTTGCGCATGCGCAGAGACTACTATTGATCCGGGAATCATGAAACTCGTAGGAACTCATCTACAGATCGAACTGAACAAACCTTGAATGTTTCGTTGAGATTGGTCCAGAACTCCCGGAGTTATATGTGTAACAAGGATTTCACGTTTGCGCATGCGCAGAGGCTACTATTGATCAGGGAATCTTGAAACTGGTAGGAACTCATCTACACATCAAACTGAACAAATCTTAGAAGTTTCATCGAGATTGGTTGAGAGCTGCTGGAGTTATAAGTGTAAGAAGTATTTCACGTTTGCGCATGCGCAGAGGCTACTATTTATCCGGGAATCATGAAACTTGTAGGAACTTATCTACACATCGAACTGAACAAACCTTGAATGTTTCATCGAGATTGGTATAGAACTCTCGTAGTTATGAGTGTAACAAGGATTTCACGTTTGCGCATGCGCAGAGGCTTCTATTGATCCAATGATCATGAAACTCATAGGTTCTCATCTACACATCAAACTGAACAAACCTTAGAAGTTTCATCGAGATTGGTCCAGAACTCCTGGAGTTATAAGTGTAAGAAGGATTTCACGTTTGCGCATGCGCAGAGGCTACTATTGATCAGGGAATCATGAACCTCATAGGGGCTCATCCACACATCGAACTGAACAAACCTTGAATGTTTCATCGAGATTGGTCAAGAAATCCTGGAGTTATAAGTGTAAGAAGGATTTCACGTTTGCGCATGCGCAGAGGCTACTATTGATCCGGGAATCATGAAACTCATAGGTGCTCATCTACACATCATACTGAACAAACCTTAGAAGTTTCATCGAGATTGGTCAAGAACTTCCGGAGTTATATGTGTAAGAAGGATTTCACGTTTGCGCATGCGCAGAGGCTTCTATTGATCCAATGATCATGAAACTCATAGGTTCTCATCTACACATCAAACTGAACAAACCTTAGAAGTTTCATCGAGATTGGTATAGAACTCTCGTAGTTATGAGTGTAACTAGGTTTTCACGTTTGCGCATGCGCAGAGACTACTATTGATCCGGGAATCATGAAACTCGTAGGAACTCATCTACACATCGAACTGAACAAACCTTGAATGTTTCATTGAGATTGGTCCAGAACTCCCGGAGTTATAAGTGTAACAAGGATTTCACGTTTGCGCATGCGCAGAGGCTACTATTGATCAGGGAATCTTGAAACTCGTAGGAACTCATCTACACATCGAACTGAACTAACCTTGAAAGTTTCATCGAGATTGGTATAGAACTCCCGGAGTTATAAGTGTAACAAGGATTTCACGTTTGCGCATGCGCAGAGGCTTCTATTGATCCAATGATCATGAAACTCATAGGTTCTCATCTACACATCAAACTGAACAAACCTTAGAAGTTTCATCGAGATTGGTCCAGAACTCTGGAGTTATAAGTGTAAACAAGGTTTTCACGTTGCGCATGCGCAGAGGCTACTATTGATCAGGGAATCTTGAAACTCGTAGGAACTCATCTACACATAGATCTGAACAAACCTTGGAAGTTTCATTGAGATTGGTCCAAAACTCCCGGAGTTATAAGTGTAAGAAGGATTTCACGTTTGCGCATGCGCAGAGGCTACTATTGATCCGGGAATCATGAAACTCATAGGAACTCATCTACACATCAAACTGAACAAACCTTAGAAGTTTCATCGAGATTGGTCCAGAACTTCTGGAGTTATAAGTGTAAGAAGGATTTCACATTTGCGCATGCGCAGAGGCTACTATTGATCAGGGAATCTTGAAACTGTTAGGAACTCATCTACACATCAAACTGAACAAACCTTAGAAGTTTCATCGAGATTGGTCAAGAACTTCCGGAGTTATATGTGTAAGAAGGATTTCACGTTTGCGCATGGCAGAGGCTTCTATTGATCCAATGATCATGAAACTCATAGGTTCTCATCTACACATCAAACTGAACAAACCTTAGAAGTTTCATCGAGATTGGTATAGAACTCTCGTAGTTATGAGTGTAACTAGGTTTTCACGTTTGCGCATGCGCAGAGACTACTATTGATCCGGGAATCATGAAACTCGTAGGAACTCATCTACACATCGATCTGAACAAACCTTGGAAGTTTCATTGAGATTGGTCCAGAACTCTCGGAGTTATAAGTGTAACAAGGATTTCACGTTTGCGCATGCGCAGAGGCTACTATTAATCCGGGAATCATGAAACTCGTAGGAACTCATCTACACATCGATCTGAACAAACCTTGGAAGTTTCATTGAGATTGGTCCAGAACTCTCGGAGTTATAAGTGTAACAAGGATTTCACGTTTGCGCATGCGCAGAGGCTACTATTGATCCGGGAATCATGAAACTTGTAGGAACTCATCTACACATCAAACTGAACAAACCTTAGAAGTTTCATCGAGATTGGTCCAGAACTCCGGAGTTATAAGTGTAAAAGGATTTCACGTTTGCGCATGCGCAGAGGCTACTATTGATCCAATGATCATGAAACTCATAGGTTCTCATCTACACATCAAACTGAACAAACCTTAGAAGTTTCATCGAGATTGGTCCAGAACTGCTGGAGTTATAAGTGTAACAAGGATTTCTAGTTTGCGCATGCGCAGAGGCTACTATTGATCAGGGAATCTTGAAACTCGTAGGAACTCATCCACACATCGAACTGAACAAACCTTGAATGTTTCATCGAGATTGGTCGAGAAATCCTGGAGTTATAAGTGTAAGATGGATTTCACGTTTGCGCATGCGCAGAGGCTACTATTGACCCGGGAATCATGAACCTCATAGGGGCTCATCTACACATCAAACTGAACAAACCTTAGAAGTTTCATCGAGATTGGTCCAGAACTTCTGGAGTTATAAGTGTAAGAAGGATTTCACATTTGCGCATGCGCAGAGGCTACTATTGATCAGGGAATCTTGAAACTGTTAGGAACTCATCTACACATCAAACTGAACAAACCTTAGAAGTTTCATCGAGATTGGTCAAGAACTCTCGGAGTTATAAGTGTAACAAGGATTTCACGTTTGCGCATGCGCAGAGGCTTCTATTGATCCAATGATCATGAAACTCATAGGTTCTCATCTACACATCAAACGGAACAAACCTTAGAAGTTTCATCGAGATTGGTATAGAACTCTCGTAGTTATGAGTGTAACTAGGTTTTCACGTTTGCGCATGCGCAGAGACTACTATTGATCCGGGAATCATGAAACTTGTAGGAACTCATCTACACATCGAACTGAACAAACCTTGAATGTTTCATCGAGATTGGTATAGAACTCTCGTAGTTATAAGTGTTAACTAGGATTTCACGTTTGCGCATGCGCAGAGGCTTCTATTGATCCAATGATCATGAAACTCATAGGTTCTCATCTACACATCAAACTGAACCAACCTTAGAAGTTTCATCGAGATTGGTCCAGAACTCCCGGAGTTATATGTGTAACAAGGATTTCACGTTTGCGCATGCGCAGAGGCTACTATTGATCAGGGAATCTTGAAACTGGTAGGAACTCATCTACACATCAAACTGAACAAACCTTGGAAGTTTCATCGAGATTGGTTGAGAGCTGCTGGAGTTATAAGTGTAAGAAGGATTTCACGTTTGCGCATGCGCAGAGGCTTCTATTGATCCAATGATCATGAAACTCATAGGTTCTCATCTACACATCAAACTGAACAAAGCTTAGAAGTTTCATCGATATTGGTCCAGAACTCCTGGAGTTTTAGGTGTAAGAAGGATTTCACGTTTGCGAATGCGCAGAGGCTACTATTGATCAGGGAATCATGAACCTCATAGGGGCTCATCCACACATCAAACTGAACAAACCTTAGAAATTCATCGAGATTGGTCCAGAACTTCTGGAGTTATAAGTGTAAGGAGGATTTCACATATCACCGGATGTAAACGTGCTGGAGCTGCTAGTCGTTGCCCTAAATTTTTTATTGTAACCCATAGTTTATTATTTCGCAGCTGATAGTTGATTACCGGCTCCTTGTTTTTTAGTTTTGTAATAATAGGTCCCAGTACCTCGTCATCGCATTGTGTTTGGAAAAAATCGACGAATAAATCGGGTAATTCCGACAACATTGTGGTCACAACTGCTGTTTTTTGAGTTTTTTCTTGTTCAGGAAAATTGCGAGACATGAAATCTGCTAGTGTGTTCTGCGTACCCTTGACGTGATGCGTTTCAAAGTCAAATGCCAATAACTTGATCGCCCACCTAGCCACTCTGCCTGAATTCGATTCTAACTTCATAACCTGAGTCAGTGCCTTGTGGTCAGTATATAATTCAAATCTGACATTTTCTAGGTAAAGCCGATATTTCTCTAAACAATGAACTACCGCGTACGCTTCAAGCTCGTAAGCAGAGTAATTTTTTTGTGAATTTGTTAGCTTTTTGCTTGTATACGAAATGGGATGCAATTTACCCGCATTGTCCTTTTGAAATAAAATTCCAGCCACTCCCTCTTTACTCCCGTCGGTATATAGAATGAATTTTCTTCCGAAATCTGGAGTAGCGAGAACAGGTGGGCTAGTAATGACTGCCCTGATTGACTCCCAGGCTTGTTGGCATTCAGGTGTCCACACCATGGGACTGTTTTTTTTTCGAAGTCCATTTAAAGGTTCCGCTATAAGAGCCAGTCGCGGGAAGAATTTTGAAAAAAAATTGACACTCCCCATGAATTGGCTTACTTGTTTAGGCGTGCTAGGACGAGGGATGGATAGCATATCTTTGATGCGTTC
>JAVIWC010000564.1:0-19250 GCA_031894815.1 Creontiades dilutus
TAACCATGAAGGAAGCGTTTTATCGAAAAAGGACTTCAGATTCGTGTTCAGCACCCCGAAAAACCCCTTAGAGAGTAGGTTTGAAAGCGATTAAACAGAGTTTAATTTTTGAGCAATTTTGATGAAAAAACGCGAAAATAACGATGAAGGAAGCGTTTTATCGAAAAAAGGACTTCAGATTCGTGTTCAGCACCCCGAAAAACCCCTTAGAGAGTAGGTTTGAAAGCGATTAAACAGAGTTTATTTTTGAGCAATTTTGATGAAAAACGCGAAAATAACCATGAAGGAAGCGTTTTATCGAAAAAAGGACTTCAGATTCGTGTTCAGCACCCCGAAAAACCCCTTAGAGAGTAGGTTTGAAAGCGATTAAACAGAGTTTATTTTTGAGCAATTTTGATGAAAAAACGCGAAAATAACCATGAAGGAAGCGTTTTATCGAAAAAAGGACTTCAGATTCGTGTTCAGCACCCCGAAAAACCCCTTAGAGAGTAGGTTTGAAAGCGATTAAACAGAGTTCATTTTTGAGCAATTTTGATGAAAAAACGCGAAAATAACCATGAAGGAAGCGTTTTATCGAAAAAAGGACTTCAGATTCGTGTTCAGCACGAAAAACCCCTTAGAGTAGGTTTGAAAGCGATTAAACAGAGTTTATTTTTGAGCAATTTTGATGAAAAAACGCGAAAATAACCATGAAGGAAGCGTTTTATCGAAAAAGGACTTCAGATTCGTGTTCAGCACCCCGAAAAACCCCTTAGAGAGTAGGTTTGAAAGCGATTAAACAGAGTTTATTTTTGAGCAATTTTGATGAAAAAACGCGAAAATAACCATGAAGGAAGCGTTTTATCGAAAAAAGGACTTCAGATTCGTGTTCAGCACCCCGAAAAACCCCTTAGAGAGTAGGTTTGAAAGCGATTAAACAGAGTTTATTTTTGAGCAATTTTGATGAAAAAACGCGAAAATAACCATGAAGGAAGCGTTTTATCGAAAAAAGGACTTCAGATTCGTGTTCAGCACCCCGAAAAACCCCTTAGAGAGTAGGTTTGAAAGCGATTAAACAGAGTTTATTTTTGAGCAATTTTGATGAAAAAACGCGAAAATAACCATGAAGGAAGCGTTTTATCGAAAAAAGGACTTCAGATTCGTGTTCAGCACCCCGAAAAACCCCTTAGAGAGTAGGTTTGAAAGCGATTAAACAGAGTTTATTTTTGAGCAATTTTGATGAAAAAACGCGAAAATAACCATGAAGGAAGCGTTTTATCGAAAAAGGACTTCAGATTCGTGTTCAGCACCCCGAAAAACCCCTTAGAGAGTAGGTTTGAAAGCGATTAAACAGAGTTTATTTTTGAGCAATTTTGATGAAAAAACGCGAAAATAACCATGAAGGAAGCGTTTTATCGAAAAAAGGACTTCAGATTCGTGTTCAGCACCCCGAAAAACCCCTTAGAGAGTAGGTTTGAAAGCGATTAAACAGAGTTTATTTTTGAGCAATTTTGATGAAAAAACGCGAAAATAACCATGAAGGAAGCGTTTTATCGAAAAAAGGACTTCAGATTCGTGTTCAGCACCCCGAAAAACCCCTTAGAGAGTAGGTTTGAAAGCGATTAAACAGAGTTTATTTTTGAGCAATTTTGATGAAAAAACGCGAAAATAACCATGAAGGAAGCGTTTTATCGAAAAAAGGACTTCAGATTCGTGTTCAGCACCCCGAAAAACCCCTTAGAGAGTAGGTTTGAAAGCGATTAAACAGAGTTTATTTTTGAGCAATTTTGATGAAAAAACGCGAAAATAACCATGAAGGAAGCGTTTTATCGAAAAAAAGGACTTCAGATTCGTGTTCAGCACCCCGAAAAACCCCTTAGAGAGTAGGTTTGAAAGCGATTAAACAGAGTTTATTTTTGAGCAATTTTGATGAAAAAACGCGAAAATAACCATGAAGGAAGCGTTTTATCGAAAAAGGACTTCAGATTCGTGTTCAGCACCCCGAAAAACCCCTTAGAGTAGGTTTGAAAGCGATTAAACAGAGTTTATTTTTGAGCAATTTTGATGAAAAAACGCGAAAATAACCATGAAGGAAGCGTTTTATCGAAAAAAGGACTTCAGATTCGTGTTCAGCACCCCGAAAACCCCTTAGAGAGTAGGTTTGAAAGCGATTAAACAGAGTTTATTTTTGAGCAATTTTGATGAAAAAACGCGAAAATAACCATGAAGGAAGCGTTTTATCGAAAAAAGGACTTCAGATTCGTGTTCAGCACCCCGAAAAACCCCTTAGAGAGTAGGTTTGAAAGCGATTAAACAGAGTTTATTTTTGAGCAATTTTGATGAAAAAACGCGAAAATAACCATGAAGGAAGCGTTTTATCGAAAAAAGGACTTCAGATTCGTGTTCAGCACCCCGAAAAACCCCTTAGAGAGTAGGTTTGAAAGCGATTAAACAGAGTTTATTTTTGAGCAATTTTGATGAAAAAACGCGAAAATAACCATGAAGGAAGCGTTTTATCGAAAAAAGGACTTCAGATTCGTGTTCAGCACCCCGAAAAACCCCTTAGAGAGTAGGTTTGAAAGCGATTAAACAGAGTTATTTTTGAGCAATTTTGATGAAAAAACGCGAAAATAACCATGAAGGAAGCGTTTTATCGAAAAAAGGACTTCAGATTCGTGTTCAGCACCCCGAAAAACCCCTTAGAGAGTAGGTTTGAAAGCGATTAAACAGAGTTTATTTTTGAGCAATTTTGATGAAAAAACGCGAAAATAACCATGAAGGAAGCGTTTTATCGAAAAAAGGACTTCAGATTCGTGTTCAGCACCCGAAAAACCCCTTAGAGAGTAGGTTTGAAAGCGATTAAACAGAGTTTATTTTTGAGCAATTTTGATGAAAAAACGCGAAAATAACCATGAAGGAAGCGTTTTATCGAAAAAAGGACTTCAGATTCGTGTTCAGCACCCCGAAAAACCCCTTAGAGAGTAGGTTTGAAAGCGATTAAACAGAGTTTATTTTTGAGCAATTTTGATGAAAAAACGCGAAAATAACCATGAAGGAAGCGTTTTATCGAAAAAAGGACTTCAGATTCGTGTTCAGCACCCCGAAAAACCCCTTAGAGAGTAGGTTTGAAAGCGATTAAACAGAGTTTATTTTTGAGCAATTTTGATGAAAAAACGCGAAAATAACCATGAAGGAAGCGTTTTATCGAAAAAAGGACTTCAGATTCGTGTTCAGCACCCCGAAAAACCCCTTAGAGAGTAGGTTTGAAAGCGATTAAACAGAGTTTATTTTTGAGCAATTTTGATGAAAAAACGCGAAAATAACCATGAAGGAAGCGTTTTATCGAAAAAAGGACTTCAGATTCGTGTTCAGCACCCCGAAAAACCCCTTAGAGAGTAGGTTTGAAAGCGATTAAACAGAGTTTATTTTTGAGCAATTTTGATGAAAAAACGCGAAAATAACCATGAAGGAAGCGTTTTATCGAAAAAAGGACTTCAGATTCGTGTTCAGCACCCCGAAAAACCCCTTAGAGTAGGTTTGAAAGCGATTAAACAGAGTTTATTTTTGAGCAATTTTGATGAAAAAACGCGAAAATAACCATGAAGGAAGCGTTTTATCGAAAAAAGGACTTCAGATTCGTGTTCAGCACCCCGAAAAACCCCTTAGAGAGTAGGTTTGAAAGCGATTAAACAGAGTTTATTTTTGAGCAATTTTGATGAAAAAACGCGAAAATAACCATGAAGGAAGCGTTTTATCGAAAAAGGACTTCAGATTCGTGTTCAGCACCCCGAAAAACCCCTTAGAGAGTAGGTTTGAAAGCGATTAAACAGAGTTTATTTTTGAGCAATTTTGATGAAAAAACGCGAAAATAACCATGAAGGAAGCGTTTTATCGAAAAAAGGACTTCAGATTCGTGTTCAGCACCCCGAAAAACCCCTTAGAGAGTAGGTTTGAAAGCGATTAAACAGAGTTTATTTTTGAGCAATTTTGATGAAAAAACGCGAAAATAACCATGAAGGAAGCGTTTTATCGAAAAAGGACTTCAGATTCGTGTTCAGCACCCCGAAAAACCCCTTAGAGACTTAGGTTTGAAAGCGATTAAACAGAGTTTATTTTTGAGCAATTTTGATGAAAAAACGCGAAAATAACCATGAAGGAAGCGTTTTATCGAAAAAGGACTTCAGATTCGTGTTCAGCACCCCGAAAAACCCCTTAGAGAGTAGGTTTGAAAGCGATTAAACAGAGTTTATTTTTGAGCAATTTTGATGAAAAAACGCGAAAATAACCATGAAGGAAGCGTTTTATCGAAAAAGGACTTCAGATTCGTGTTCAGCACCCCGAAAAACCCCTTAGAGAGTAGGTTTGAAAGCGATTAAACAGAGTTTATTTTTGAGCAATTTTGATGGTTTGAAAGCGATTGAACAGAGTTTATTTTTGAGCAATTTTGATGAAAAAACGCGAAAATAACCATGAAGGAAGCGTTTTATCGAAAAAGGACTTCAGATTCGTGTTCAGCACCCCGAAAAACCCCTTAGAGAGTAGGTTTGAAAGCGATTAAACAGAGTTTATTTTTGAGCAATTTTGATGAAAAAACGCGAAAATAACCATGAAGGAAGCGTTTTATCGAAAAAAGGACTTCAGATTCGTGTTCAGCACCCCGAAAAACCCCTTAGAGAGTAGGTTTGAAAGCGATTAAACAGAGTTTATTTTTGAGCAATTTTGATGAAAAAACGCGAAAATAACCATGAAGGAAGCGTTTTATCGAAAAAAGGACTTCAGATTCGTGTTCAGCACCCCGAAAAACCCCTTAGAGAGTAGGTTTGAAAGCGATTAAACAGAGTTTATTTTTGAGCAATTTTGATGAAAAAACGCGAAAATAACCATGAAGGAAGCGTTTTATCGAAAAAGGACTTCAGATTCGTGTTCAGCACCCCGAAAACCCCTTAGAGAGTAGGTTTGAAAGCGATTAAACAGAGTTTATTTTTGAGCAATTTTGATGAAAAAACGCGAAAATAACCATGAAGGAAGCGTTTTATCGAAAAAAGGACTTCAGATTCGTGTTCAGCACCCCGAAAAACCCCTTAGAGAGTAGGTTTGAAAGCGATTAAACAGAGTTTATTTTTGAGCAATTTTGATGAAAAAACGCGAAAATAACCATGAAGGAAGCGTTTTATCGGAAAAAGGACTTCAGATTCGTGTTCAGCACCCCGAAAAACCCCTTAGAGAGTAGGTTTGAAAGCGATTAAACAGAGTTTATTTTTGAGCAATTTTGATGAAAAAACGCGAAAATAACCATGAAGGAAGCGTTTTATCGAAAAAGGACTTCAGATTCGTGTTCAGCACCCCGAAAAACCCCTTAGAGAGTAGGTTTGAAAGCGATTAAACAGAGTTTATTTTTGAGCAATTTTGATGAAAAAACGCGAAAATAACCATGAAGGAAGCGTTTTATCGGAAAAAGGACTTCAGATTCGTGTTCAGCACCCCGAAAAACCCCTTAGAGAGTAGGTTTGAAAGCGATTAAACAGAGTTTATTTTTGAGCAATTTTGATGAAAAAACGCGAAAATAACCATGAAGGAAGCGTTTTATCGGAAAAAGGACTTCAGATTCGTGTTCAGCACCCCGAAAAACCCCTTAGAGAGTAGGTTTGAAAGCGATTAAACAGAGTTTATTTTTGAGCAATTTTGATGAAAAAACGCGAAAATAACCATGAAGGAAGCGTTTTATCGGAAAAAGGACTTCAGATTCGTGTTCAGCACCCCGAAAAACCCCTTAGAGAGTAGGTTTGAAAGCGATTAAACAGAGTTTATTTTTGAGCAATTTTGATGAAAAAACGCGAAAATAACCATGAAGGAAGCGTTTTATCGAAAAAAGGACTTCAGATTCGTGTTCAGCACCCCGAAAAACCCCTTAGAGAGTAGGTTTGAAAGCGATTAAACAGAGTTTATTTTTGAGCAATTTTGATGAAAAAACGCGAAAATAACCATGAAGGAAGCGTTTTATCGAAAAAAGGACTTCAGATTCGTGTTCAGCACCCCGAAAAACCCCTTAGAGAGTAGGTTTGAAAGCGATTGAACAGAGTTTATTTTTGAGCAATTTTGATGAAAAAACGCGAAAATAACCATGAAGGAAGCGTTTTATCGAAAAAGGACTTCAGATTCGTGTTCAGCACCCCGAAAAACCCCTTAGAGAGTAGGTTTGAAAGCGATTAAACAGAGTTTATTTTTGAGCAATTTTGATGAAAAAACGCGAAAATAACCATGAAGGAAGCGTTTTATCGAAAAAAGGACTTCAGATTCGTGTTCAGCACCCCGAAAAACCCCTTAGAGAGTAGGTTTGAAAGCGATTAAACAGAGTTTATTTTTGAGCAATTTTGATGAAAAAACGCGAAAATAACCATGAAGGAAGCGTTTTATCGGAAAAAGGACTTCAGATTCGTGTTCAGCACCCCGAAAAACCCCTTAGAGAGTAGGTTTGAAAGCGATTAAACAGAGTTTATTTTTGAGCAATTTTGATGAAAAAACGCGAAAATAACCATGAAGGAAGCGTTTTATCGGAAAAAGGACTTCAGATTCGTGTTCAGCACCCCGAAAAACCCCTTAGAGAGTAGGTTTGAAAGCGATTAAACAGAGTTTATTTTTGAGCAATTTTGATGAAAAAACGCGAAAATAACCATGAAGGAAGCGTTTTATCGGAAAAAGGACTTCAGATTCGTGTTCAGCACCCCGAAAAACCCCTTAGAGAGTAGGTTTGAAAGCGATTAAACAGAGTTTATTTTTGAGCAATTTTGATGAAAAAACGCGAAAATAACCATGAAGGAAGCGTTTTATCGAAAAAAGGACTTCAGATTCGTGTTCAGCACCCCGAAAAACCCCTTAGAGAGTAGGTTTGAAAGCGATTAAACAGAGTTTATTTTTGAGCAATTTTGATGAAAAAACGCGAAAATAACCATGAAGGAAGCGTTTTATCGAAAAAAGGACTTCAGATTCGTGTTCAGCACCCCGAAAAACCCCTTAGAGAGTAGGTTTGAAAGCGATTAAACAGAGTTTATTTTTGAGCAATTTTGATGAAAAAACGCGAAAATAACCATGAAGGAAGCGTTTTATCGGAAAAAGGACTTCAGATTCGTGTTCAGCACCCCGAAAAACCCCTTAGAGAGTAGGTTTGAAAGCGATTAAACAGAGTTTATTTTTGAGCAATTTTGATGAAAAAACGCGAAAATAACCATGAAGGAAGCGTTTTATCGGAAAAAGGACTTCAGATTCGTGTTCAGCACCCCGAAAAACCCCTTAGAGAGTAGGTTTGAAAGCGATTAAACAGAGTTTATTTTTGAGCAATTTTGATGAAAAAACGCGAAAATAACCATGAAGGAAGCGTTTTATCGGAAAAAGGACTTCAGATTCGTGTTCAGCACCCCGAAAAACCCCTTAGAGAGTAGGTTTGAAAGCGATTAAACAGAGTTTATTTTTGAGCAATTTTGATGAAAAAACGCGAAAATAACCATGAAGGAAGCGTTTTATCGGAAAAAGGACTTCAGATTCGTGTTCAGCACCCCGAAAAACCCCTTAGAGAGTAGGTTTGAAAGCGATTAAACAGAGTTTATTTTTGAGCAATTTTGATGAAAAAACGCGAAAATAACCATGAAGGAAGCGTTTTATCGGAAAAAGGACTTCAGATTCGTGTTCAGCACCCCGAAAAACCCCTTAGAGAGTAGGTTTGAAAGCGATTAAACAGAGTTTATTTTTGAGCAATTTTGATGAAAAAACGCGAAAATAACCATGAAGGAAGCGTTTTATCGGAAAAAGGACTTCAGATTCGTGTTCAGCACCCCGAAAAACCCCTTAGAGAGTAGGTTTGAAAGCGATTAAACAGAGTTTATTTTTGAGCAATTTTGATGAAAAAACGCGAAAATAACCATGAAGGAAGCGTTTTATCGAAAAAAGGACTTCAGATTCGTGTTCAGCACCCCGAAAAACCCCTTAGAGAGTAGGTTTGAAAGCGATTAAACAGAGTTTATTTTTGAGCAATTTTGATGAAAAAACGCGAAAATAACCATGAAGGAAGCGTTTTATCGGAAAAAGGACTTCAGATTCGTGTTCAGCACCCCGAAAAACCCCTTAGAGAGTAGGTTTGAAAGCGATTAAACAGAGTTTATTTTTGAGCAATTTTGATGAAAAAACGCGAAAATAACCATGAAGGAAGCGTTTTATCGAAAAAGGACTTCAGATTCGTGTTCAGCACCCCGAAAAACCCCTTAGAGAGTAGGTTTGAAAGCGATTAAACAGAGTTTATTTTTGAGCAATTTTGATGAAAAAACGCGAAAATAACCATGAAGGAAGCGTTTTATCGAAAAAGGACTTCAGATTCGTGTTCAGCACCCCGAAAAACCCCTTAGAGAGTAGGTTTGAAAGCGATTAAACAGAGTTTATTTTTGAGCAATTTTGATGAAAAAACGCGAAAATAACCATGAAGGAAGCGTTTTATCGAAAAAAGGACTTCAGATTCGTGTTCAGCACCCCGAAAAACCCCTTAGAGAGTAGGTTTGAAAGCGATTAAACAGAGTTTATTTTTGAGCAATTTTGATGAAAAAACGCGAAAATAACCATGAAGGAAGCGTTTTATCGAAAAAAGGACTTCAGATTCGTGTTCAGCACCCCGAAAAACCCCTTAGAGAGTAGGTTTGAAAGCGATTAAACAGAGTTTATTTTTGAGCAATTTTGATGAAAAAACGCGAAAATAACCATGAAGGAAGCGTTTTATCGAAAAAAGGACTTCAGATTCGTGTTCAGCACCCCGAAAGACCCCTTAGAGAGTAGGTTTGAAAGCGATTAAACAGAGTTTATTTTTGAGCAATTTTGATGAAAAAACGCGAAAATAACCATGAAGGAAGCGTTTTATCGAAAAAGGACTTCAGATTCGTGTTCAGCACCCCGAAAAACCCCTTAGAGAGTAGGTTTGAAAGCGATTAAACAGAGTTTATTTTTGAGCAATTTTGATGAAAAAACGCGAAAATAACCATGAAGGAAGCGTTTTATCGGAAAAAGGACTTCAGATTCGTGTTCAGCATCCCGAAAAACCCCTTAGAGAGTAGGTTTGAAAGCGATTAAACAGAGTTTATTTTTGAGCAATTTTGATGAAAAAACGCGGAAATAACCATGAGGGAAGCGTTTTATCGAAAAAAGGACTTCAGATTCGTGTTCAGCACCCCGAAAAAAACCCCTTAGAGAGTAGGTTTGAAAGCGATTAAACAGAGTTTATTTTTGAGCAATTTTGATGAAAAAACGCGAAAATAACCATGAAGGAAGCGTTTTATCGAAAAACGGACTTCGAGATTCGTGTTCAGCACCCCGAAAAACCCCTTAGAGAGTAGGTTTGAAAGGGATTAAACAGAGTTTATTTTTTGAGCAATTTTGATGAAAAAACGCGAAAATAACCATGAAGGAAGCGTTTTATCGAAAAAAGGACTTAAGATTCGTGTTCAGCACCCCGAAAAAACCCTTAGAGAGTAGGTTTGAAAGCGATTAAAAACAGAGTTAATTTTTGAGCAATTTTGATGAAAAAACGAGAAAATAACCATGAAGGAAGCGTTTTATCGAAAAACGGACTTCGAATTCGTGTTCAGCACCCCGAAAACCCCTTAGAGAGTAGGTTTGAAAGCGATTAAACAGAGTTAATTTTTGAGCAATTTTGATGAAAAACGCGAAAATAACCATGAAGGAAGCGTTTTATCGAAAAACGGACTTCAGATTCGTGTTCAGCACCCCGAAAAACCCCTTAGAGAGTAGGTTTGAAAGCGATTAAACAGAGATAATTTTTGAGCAATTTTGATGAAAAATCGCGAAAATAACCATGAAGGAAGCGTTTTATCGAAAAAAGGACTTCGAATTCGTGTTCAGCACCCCGAAAAACCCCTTAGAGAGTAGGTTTGAAAGCGATTAAACAAAGTTAATTTTTGAGCAATTTTGATGAAAAAACGCGAAAATAACCATGAAGGAAGCGTTTTGTCGAAAAACGGACTTCGAATTCGTGTTCAGCATCCCGAAAACCCCTTAGAGAGTAGGTTTGAAAGCGATTAAACAGAGTTAATTTTTGAGCAATTTTTGATGAAAAATCGCGAAAATAAATCTCATGAAGGAAGCGTTTTATCGAAAAAAGGACTCTCAGATTCGTGTTCAGCACCCCGAAAAACCCCTTAGAGAGTAGGTTTGAAAGGGATTAAACAGAGATAATTTTTGAGCAATTTTGGTGAAAAATCGCGAAAAATAACCATGAAGGAAGCGTTTTATCGAAAAACGGACTTCAGATTCGTGTTCAGCACCCCGAAAACCCCTTAGAGAGTAGGTTTGAAAGGGATTAAACAGAGTTAATTTTTGAGCAATTTTGATGAAAAATCGCGAAAATAACCATGAAGGAAGCGTTTTATCGAAAAACGGACTGGAATTCGTGTTCAGCACCCCGAAAAACCCCTTAGAGAGTAGGTTTGAAAGGGATTAAACAGAGATAATTTTTGAGCAATTTTGATGAAAAATCGCGAAAATAACCATGAAGGAAGCGTTTTATCGAAAAAAGGACTTCGAATTCGTGTTCAGCACCCCGAAAACCCCTTAGAGAGTAGGTTTGAAAGGGATTAAACAGAGTTAATTTTTGAGCAATTTTGATGAAAAATCGCGAAAATAACCATGAAGGAAGCGTTTTATCGAAAAAAAGGACTTCAGATTCGTGTTCAGCACCCTGGAGAACCCCTTAGAGAGTAGGTTTGAAAGGGATTAAACAGAGATAATTTTTGAGCAATTTTGATGAAAAATCGCGGAAATAACCATGAAGGAAGCGTTTTATCGGGAAACGGACTTCAGATTTGTGTCCAGCACCCCGAAAAACCCCTTAGAGAGTAGGTTTGAAAGCGATTAAACAGAGTTAATTTTTGAGCAATTTTGATGAAAATCGCGAAAATAACCATGAAGGAAGCGTTTTATCGAAAAAGGACTTCAGATTCGTGTTCAGCACCCCGAAAAACCCCTTAGAGAGTAGGTTTGAAAGCGATTAAACAGAGTTAATTTTTGAGCAATTTTGATGAAAAATCGCGAAAATAACCATGAAGGAAGCGTTTTATCGAAAAACGGACTTCAGATTCGTGTTCAGCACCCCGAAAACTCCTTAGAGAGTAGGTTTGAAAGCGATTAAACAGAGTTAATTTTTGAGCAATTTTGATGAAAACGCGAAAATAACCATGAAGGAAGCGTTTTATCGAAAAACGGACTTCAGATTCGTGTTCAGCACCCCGGAAAACCCCTTAGAGAGTAGGTTTGAAAGCGATTAAACAGAGTTAATTTTTGAGCAATTTTGATGAAAAAACGCGAAAATAACCATGAAGGAAGCGTTTTATCGAAAAAAGGGACTTCAGATTCGTGTTCAGCACCCCGAAAAACCCCTTAGAGAGTAGGTTTGAAAGGGATTAAACAGAGTTAATTTTTGAGCAATTTTGATGAAAAATCGCGAAAATAACCATGAAGGCAGCGTTTTATCGAAAAAAGGACTTCAGATTCGTGTTCAGCACCCCTGAAAAACCCTTAGAGAGTAGGTTTGAAAGGGATTAAACAGAGATAATGTTTGAGCAATTTTGATGAAAAATCGCGAAAATAACCATGAAGGAAGCGTTTTATCGAAAAACGGACTTCGAATTCGTGTTCAGCACCCCGAAAACCCCTTAGAGAGTAGGTTTGAAAGGGATTAAACAGAGATAATTTTTGAGCAATTTTGATGAAAAAACGCGAAAATAACCATGAAGGAAGCGTTTTATCGAAAAAAAGGACTTCAGATTCGTGTTCAGCACCCCGAAAACCCCTTAGAGAGTAGGTTTGAAAGCGATTAAACAGAGTTAATTTTTGAGCAATTTTGATGAAAAATCGCGAAAATAACCATGAAGGAAGCGTTTTATCGAAAAAAAGGACTTCAGATTCGTGTTCAGCACCCCCAAAAACCCCTTAGAGAGTAGGTTTGAAAGGGATTAAACAGAGTTAATTTATGAGCAATTTTGATGAAAAAACGCGAAAATAACCATGAAGGAAGCGTTTTATCGAAAAAACGGACTTCGAATTCGTGTTCAGCACCCCGAAAAACCCTTTAGAGAGTAGGTTTGAAAGCGATTAAACAGAGTTAATTTTTGAGCAATTTTGATGAAAATCGCGAAAATAACCATGAAGGAAGCGTTTTATCGAAAACGGACTGAATTCGTGTTCAGCACCCCGAAAACCCCTTAGAGAGTAGGTTTGAAAGGGATTAAACAGAGATAATTTTTGAGCAATTTTGATGAAAAATCGCGAAAATAACCATGAAGAAAGCGTTTTATCGAAAAACGGACTTCAGATTCGTGTTCAGCACCCCGAAAAACTCCTTAGAGAGTAGGTTTGAAAGGGAATAAACAGAGTTAATTTTTGAGCAATTTGATGAAAAATCGCGAAAATAACCATGAAGGAAGCGTTTTATCGAAAAACGGACTTCAGATTCGTGTTCAGCACCCCGAAAACCCCTTAGAGAGTAGGTTTGAAAGCGATTAAACAGAGTTAATTTTTGAGCAATTTTGATGAAAAATCGCGAAAATAACCATGAAGGAAGCGTTTTATCGAAAAACGGACTTCGAATTCGTGTTCAGCACCCTGAAAAACCCCTTAGAGAGTAGGTTTGAAAGGATTAAACAGAGATAACTTTTTGAGCAATTTGATGAAAATCGCGAAAATAACCATGAAGGAAGCGTTTTATCGAAAAACGGACTTCGAATTCGTGTTCAGCACCCTGAAAACCCCTTAGAGGGTAGGTTTGAAAGCGATTAATCAGAGTTTATTTTTGAGCAATTTTGATGAAAAAACGCGAAAATAACTATGAAGGAAGCGTTTTATCGAAAAAGGGACTTCAGATTCGTGTTCAGCACCCCGAAAAACCCCTTAGAGAGTAGGTTTGAAAGCGATTAAACAGAGTTTATTTTTTGAGCAATTTTGATGAAAAAACGCGAAAATAACCATGAAGGAAGCGTTTTATCGAAAAAAAGGACTTCAGATTCGTGTTCAGTACCCCGAAAAACCCCTTAGAGAGTAGGTTTGAAAGCGATTAAACAGAGTTAATTTTTGAGCAATTTTGATGAAAAAACGCGAAAATAACCATGAAGGAAGCGTTTTATCGAAAAAAGGACTTCAGATTCGTGTTCAGCACCCCGAAAAACCCCTTAGAGAGTAGGTTTGAAAGCGATTAAACAGAGTTAATTTTTGAGCAATTTTGATGAAAAAACGCGAAAATAACCATGAAGGAAGCGTTTTATCGAAAAAAGGACTTCAGATTCGTGTTCAGCACCCCGAAAAACCCCTTAGAGAGTAGGTTTGAAAGCGATTAAACAGAGTTAATTTTTGAGCAATTTTGATGAAAAAACGCGAAAATAACCATGAAGGAAGCGTTTTATCGAAAAAAGGACTTCAGATTCGTGTTCAGCACCCCGAAAACCCCTTAGAGAGTAGGTTTGAAAGCGATTAAACAGAGTTAATTTTTGAGCAATTTTGATGAAAAAACGCGAAAATAACCATGAAGGAAGCGTTTTATCGAAAAAAGGACTTCAGATTCGTGTTCAGCACCCCGAAAAACCCCTTAGAGAGTAGGTTTGAAAGCGATTAAACAGAGTTAATTTTTGAGCAATTTTTGATGAAAAAACGCGAAAATAACCATGAAGGAAGCGTTTTATCGAAAAAAGGACTTCAGATTCGTGTTCAGCACCCCGAAAAACCCCTTAGAGAGTAGGTTTGAAAGCGATTAAACAGAGTTTATTTTTGAGCAATTTTGATGAAAAAACGCGAAAATAACCATGAAGGAAGCGTTTTATCGAAAAAAGGACTTCAGATTCGTGTTCAGCACCCCGAAAAACCCCTTAGAGAGTAGGTTTGAAAGCGATTAAACAGAGTTTATTTTTGAGCAATTTTGATGAAAAAACGCGAAAATAACCATGAAGGAAGCGTTTTATCGAAAAAAGGACTTCAGATTCGTGTTCAGCACCCCGAAAAACCCCTTAGAGAGTAGGTTTGAAAGCGATTAAACAGAGTTTATTTTTGAGCAATTTTGATGAAAAAACGCGAAAATAACCATGAAGGAAGCGTTTTATCGAAAAAAGGACTTCAGATTCGTGTTCAGCACCCCGAAAAACCCCTTAGAGTAGGTTTGAAAGCGATTAAACAGAGTTTATTTTTGAGCAATTTTGATGAAAAAACGCGAAAATAACCATGAAGGAAGCGTTTTATCGAAAAAAGGACTTCAGATTCGTGTTCAGCACCCCGAAAAACCCCTTAGAGAGTAGGTTTGAAAGCGATTAAACAGAGTTTATTTTTGAGCAATTTTGATGAAAAAACGCGAAAATAACCATGAAGGAAGCGTTTTATCGAAAAAAGGACTTCAGATTCGTGTTCAGCACCCCGAAAAACCCCTTAGAGAGTAGGTTTGAAAGCGATTAAACAGAGTTTATTTTTGAGCAATTTTGATGAAAAAACGCGAAAATAACCATGAAGGAAGCGTTTTATCGAAAAAAGGACTTCAGATTCGTGTTCAGCACCCCGAAAAACCCCTTAGAGAGTAGGTTTGAAAGCGATTAAACAGAGTTTATTTTTGAGCAATTTTGATGAAAAAACGCGAAAATAACCATGAAGGAAGCGTTTTATCGAAAAAAGGACTTCAGATTCGTGTTCAGCACCCCGAAAAACCCCTTAGAGAGTAGGTTTGAAAGCGATTAAACAGAGTTTATTTTTGAGCAATTTTGATGAAAAAACGCGAAAATAACCATGAAGGAAGCGTTTTATCGAAAAAAGGACTTCAGATTCGTGTTCAGCACCCCGAAAAACCCCTTAGAGAGTAGGTTTGAAAGCGATTAAACAGAGTTTATTTTTGAGCAATTTTGATGAAAAAACGCGAAAATAACCATGAAGGAAGCGTTTTATCGAAAAAAGGACTTCAGATTCGTGTTCAGCACCCCGAAAACCCCTTAGAGAGTAGGTTTGAAAGCGATTAAACAGAGTTTATTTTTGAGCAATTTTGATGAAAAAACGCGAAAATAACCATGAAGGAAGCGTTTTATCGAAAAAAGGACTTCAGATTCGTGTTCAGCACCCCGAAAAACCCCTTAGAGAGTAGGTTTGAAAGCGATTAAACAGAGTTTATTTTTGAGCAATTTTGATGAAAAAACGCGAAAATAACCATGAAGGAAGCGTTTTATCGAAAAAAGGACTTCAGATTCGTGTTCAGCACCCCGAAAAACCCCTTAGAGAGTAGGTTTGAAAGCGATTAAACAGAGTTTATTTTTGAGCAATTTTGATGAAAAAACGCGAAAATAACCATGAAGGAAGCGTTTTATCGAAAAAAGGACTTCAGATTCGTGTTCAGCACCCCGAAAAACCCCTTAGAGAGTAGGTTTGAAAGCGATTAAACAGAGTTTATTTTTGAGCAATTTTGATGAAAAAACGCGAAAATAACCATGAAGGAAGCGTTTTATCGAAAAAAGGACTTCAGATTCGTGTTCAGCACCCCGAAAAACCCCTTAGAGAGTAGGTTTGAAAGCGATTAAACAGAGTTTATTTTTGAGCAATTTTGATGAAAAAACGCGAAAATAACCATGAAGGAAGCGTTTTATCGAAAAAAGGACTTCAGATTCGTGTTCAGCACCCCGAAAACCCCTTAGAGAGTAGGTTTGAAAGCGATTAAACAGAGTTTATTTTTGAGCAATTTTGATGAAAAAACGCGAAAATAACCATGAAGGAAGCGTTTTATCGAAAAAAGGACTTCAGATTCGTGTTCAGCACCCCGAAAAACCCCTTAGAGAGTAGGTTTGAAAGCGATTAAACAGAGTTTATTTTTGAGCAATTTTGATGAAAAAACGCGAAAATAACCATGAAGGAAGCGTTTTATCGAAAAAAGGACTTCAGATTCGTGTTCAGCACCCCGAAAAACCCCTTAGAGAGTAGGTTTGAAAGCGATTAAACAGAGTTTATTTTTGAGCAATTTTGATGAAAAAACGCGAAAATAACCATGAAGGAAGCGTTTTATCGAAAAAAGGACTTCAGATTCGTGTTCAGCACCCCGAAAAACCCCTTAGAGAGTAGGTTTGAAAGCGATTAAACAGAGTTTATTTTTGAGCAATTTTGATGAAAAAACGCGAAAATAACCATGAAGGAAGCGTTTTATCGAAAAAAGGACTTCAGATTCGTGTTCAGCACCCCGAAAACCCCTTAGAGAGTAGGTTTGAAAGCGATTAAACAGAGTTTATTTTTGAGCAATTTTGATGAAAAAACGCGAAAATAACCATGAAGGAAGCGTTTTATCGAAAAAAGGACTTCAGATTCGTGTTCAGCACCCCGAAAAACCCCTTAGAGAGTAGGTTTGAAAGCGATTAAACAGAGTTTATTTTTGAGCAATTTTGATGAAAAAACGCGAAAATAACCATGAAGGAAGCGTTTTATCGAAAAAAGGACTTCAGATTCGTGTTCAGCACCCCGAAAAACCCCTTAGAGAGTAGGTTTGAAAGCGATTAAACAGAGTTTATTTTTGAGCAATTTTGATGAAAAAACGCGAAAATAACCATGAAGGAAGCGTTTTATCGAAAAAAGGACTTCAGATTCGTGTTCAGCACCCCGAAAAACCCCTTAGAGAGTAGGTTTGAAAGCGATTAAACAGAGTTTATTTTTGAGCAATTTTGATGAAAAAACGCGAAAATAACCATGAAGGAAGCGTTTTATCGAAAAAAGGACTTCAGATTCGTGTTCAGCACCCCGAAAACCCCTTAGAGAGTAGGTTTGAAAGCGATTAAACAGAGTTTATTTTTGAGCAATTTTGATGAAAAAACGCGAAAATAACCATGAAGGAAGCGTTTTATCGAAAAAAGGACTTCAGATTCGTGTTCAGCACCCCGAAAAACCCCTTAGAGAGTAGGTTTGAAAGCGATTAAACAGAGTTTATTTTTGAGCAATTTTGATGAAAAAACGCGAAAATAACCATGAAGGAAGCGTTTTATCGAAAAAAGGACTTCAGATTCGTGTTCAGCACCCCGAAAAACCCCTTAGAGAGTAGGTTTGAAAGCGATTAAACAGAGTTTATTTTTGAGCAATTTTGATGAAAAAACGCGAAAATAACCATGAAGGAAGCGTTTTATCGAAAAAAGGACTTCAGATTCGTGTTCAGCACCCCGAAAACCCCTTAGAGAGTAGGTTTGAAAGCGATTAAACAGAGTTTATTTTTGAGCAATTTTGATGAAAAAACGCGAAAATAACCATGAAGGAAGCGTTTTATCGAAAAAAGGACTTCAGATTCGTGTTCAGCACCCCGAAAAACCCCTTAGAGAGTAGGTTTGAAAGCGATTAAACAGAGTTTATTTTTGAGCAATTTTGATGAAAAAACGCGAAAATAACCATGAAGGAAGCGTTTTATCGAAAAAAGGACTTCAGATTCGTGTTCAGCACCCCGAAAAACCCCTTAGAGAGTAGGTTTGAAAGCGATTAAACAGAGTTTATTTTTGAGCAATTTTGATGAAAAAACGCGAAAATAACCATGAAGGAAGCGTTTTATCGAAAAAAGGACTTCAGATTCGTGTTCAGCACCCCGAAAAACCCCTTAGAGAGTAGGTTCGAAAGCGATTAAACAGAGTTTATTTTTGAGCAATTTTGATGAAAAAACGCGAAAATAACCATGAAGGAAGCGTTTTATCGAAAAAAGGACTTCAGATTCGTGTTCAGCACCCCGAAAAACCCCTTAGAGAGTAGGTTTGAAAGCGATTAAACAGAGTTTATTTTTGAGCAATTTTGATGAAAAAACGCGAAAATAACCATGAAGGAAGCGTTTTATCGAAAAAGGACTTCAGATTCGTGTTCAGCACCCCGAAAAACCCCTTAGAGAGTAGGTTTGAAAGCGATTAAACAGAGTTTATTTTTGAGCAATTTTGATGAAAAAACGCGAAAATAACCATGAAGGAAGCGTTTTATCGAAAAAGGACTTCAGATTCGTGTTCAGCACCCCGAAAAACCCCTTAGAGAGTAGGTTTGAAAGCGATTAAACAGAGTTTATTTTTGAGCAATTTTGATGAAAAAACGCGAAAATAACCATGAAGGAAGCGTTTTATCGAAAAAAGGACTTCAGATTCGTGTTCAGCACCCCGAAAAACCCCTTAGAGAGTAGGTTTGAAAGCGATTAAACAGAGTTTATTTTTGAGCAATTTTGATGAAAAAACGCGAAAATAACCATGAAGGAAGCGTTTTATCGAAAAAGGACTTCAGATTCGTGTTCAGCACCCCGAAAAACCCCTTAGAGAGTAGGTTTGAAAGCGATTAAACAGAGTTTATTTTTGAGCAATTTTGATGAAAAAACGCGAAAATAACCATGAAGGAAGCGTTTTATCGGAAAAAGGACTTCAGATTCGTGTTCAGCACCCCGAAAAACCCCTTAGAGAGTAGGTTTGAAAGCGATTAAACAGAGTTTATTTTTGAGCAATTTTGATGAAAAAACGCGAAAATAACCATGAAGGAAGCGTTTTATCGAAAAAAGGACTTCAGATTCGTGTTCAGCACCCCGAAAAACCCCTTAGAGAGTAGGTTTGAAAGCGATTAAACAGAGTTTATTTTTGAGCAATTTTGATGAAAAAACGCGAAAATAACCATGAAGGAAGCGTTTTATCGAAAAAAAGACTTCAGATTCGTGTTCAGCACCCCGAAAGACCCCCTAGAGAGTAGGTTTGAAAGCGATTAAACAGAGTTTATTTTTGAGCAATTTTGATGAAAAAACGCGAAAATAACCATGAAGGAAGCGTTTTATCGAAAAAGGACTTCAGATTCGTGTTCAGCACCCCGAAAAACCCCTTAGAGAGTAGGTTTGAAAGCGATTAAACAGAGTTTATTTTTGAGCAATTTTGATGAAAAAACGCGAAAATAACCATGAAGGAAGCGTTTTATCGAAAAAGGACTTCAGATTCGTGTTCAGCACCCCGAAAAACCCCTTAGAGAGTAGGTTTGAAAGCGATTAAACAGAGTTTATTTTTGAGCAATTTTGATGAAAAAACGCGAAAATAACCATGAAGGAAGCGTTTTTTCGGAAAAAGGACTTCTTGATGAAAACGCGAAAAAAACCATGAAGGAAGCGTTTTATCGAAAAACGGACTTCAGATTCGTGTTCAGCACCCCGATAAACCCCTTAGAGAGTAGGTTTGAAAGCGATTAAACAGAGTTTATTTTGAGCAATTTTGATGAAAAAACGCGAAAATAACCATGAA
>JAVIWC010000565.1:0-18741 GCA_031894815.1 Creontiades dilutus
GAGTAGGTTTCAAAGGGATTAAACAGAGTTTATTTTTGAGCAATTTTGATGAAAAATCGCGAAAATAACCATGAAGGAAGCGTTTTATCGAAAAACGGACTTCAGATTCGTGTTCAGCACCCCGAAAAACCCCTTAGAGAGTAGGTTTGAAAGGGATTAAACAGAGTTTTTATTTTTGAGCAATTTTGATGAAAAATCGCGAAAATAACCATGAAGGAAGCGTTTTATCGAAAAACGGACTTCAGATTCGTGTTCAGCACCCCGAAAAACCCCTTAGAGAGTAGGTTTGAAAGGGATTAAACAGAGTTTATTTTTAAGCAATTTTGATGAAAAAACGCGAAAATAACCATGAAGGAAGCGTTTTATCGAAAAAAGGACTTCAGATTCGTGTTCAGCACCCCGAAAAACCCCTTAGAGTAGGTTTGAAAAGGGATTAAACAGAGTTTATTTTTGAGCAATTTTGATGAAAAATCGCGAAAATAACCATGAAGGAAGCGTTTATCGAAAAAAGGAGTTCAGATTCGTGTTCAGCACCCCGAAATACCCCCTAGAGAGTAGGTTTGAAAGCGATTAAACAGAGTTTATTTTTGAGCAATTTTGATGAAAAAACGCGAAAATAACCATGAAGGAAGCGTTTTATCGAAAAAAGGACTTCAGATTCGTGTTCAGCACCCCGAAAAACCCCTTAGAGAGTAGGTTTGAAAGAGATTAAACAGAGTTTATTTTTGAGCAATTTTGATGAAAAAACGCGAAAATAACCATGAAGGAAGCGTTTTATCGAAAAAAGGACTTCAGATTCGTGTTCAGCACCCCGAAAACCCCTTAGAGAGTAGGTTTGAAAGAGATTAAACAGAGTTTATTTTTGAGCAATTTTGATGAAAAAACGCGAAAATAACCATGAAGGAAGCGTTTTATCGAAAAAAGGAGTTCAGATTCGTGTTCAGCACCCCAAAATACCCCCTAGAGAGTAGGTTTGAAAGCGATTAAACAGAGTTTATTTTTGAGCAATTTTGATGAAAAAACGCGAAAATAACCATGAAGGAAGCGTTTTATCGAAAAAAGGACTTCAGATTCGTGTTCAGCACCCCGAAAAACCCCTTAAAGAGTAGGTTTGAAAGCGATTAAACAGAGTTTATTTTTGAGCAATTTTGATGAAAAAACGCGAAAATAACCATGAAGGAAGCGTTTTATCGAAAAAAGGACTTCAGATTCGTGTTCAGCACCCCGAAAACCCCTTAGAGAGTAGGTTTGAAAGCGATTAAACAGAGTTTATTTTTGAGCAATTTTGATGAAAAAACGCGAAAATAACCATGAAGGAAGCGTTTTATCGAAAAAAGGACTTCAGATTCGTGTTCAGCACCCCGAAAAACCCCTTAGAGAGTAGGTTTGAAAGCGATTAAACAGAGTTTATTTTTGAGCAATTTTGATGAAAAAACGCGAAAATAACCATGAAGGAAGCGTTTTATCGAAAAAAGGACTTCAGATTCGTGTTCAGCACCCCGAAAACCCCTTAGAGAGTAGGTTTGAAAGCGATTAAACAGAGTTTATTTTTGAGCAATTTTGATGAAAAAACGCGAAAATAACCATGAAGGAAGCGTTTTATCGAAAAAAGGAGTTCAGATTCGTGTTCAGCACCCCGAAAAACCCCTTAGAGAGTAGGTTTGAAAGCGATTAAACAGAGTTTATTTTTGAGCAATTTTGATGAAAAAACGCGAAAATAACCATGAAGGAAGCGTTTTATCGAAAAAAGGACTTCAGATTCGTGTTCAGCACCCCGAAAAACCCCTTAGAGAGTAGGTTTGAAAGCGATTAAACAGAGTTTATTTTTGAGCAATTTTGATGAAAAAACGCGAAAATAACCATGAAGGAAGCGTTTTATCGAAAAAAGGACTTCAGATTCGTGTTCAGCACCCCGAAAACCCCTTAGAGAGTAGGTTTGAAAGCGATTAAACAGAGTTTATTTTTGAGCAATTTTGATGAAAAAACGCGAAAATAACCATGAAGGAAGCGTTTTATCGAAAAAAGGACTTCAGATTCGTGTTCAGCACCCCGAAAAACCCCTTAGAGAGTAGGTTTGAAAGCGATTAAACAGAGTTTATTTTTGAGCAATTTTGATGAAAAAACGCGAAAATAACCATGAAGGAAGCGTTTTATCGAAAAAAGGACTTCAGATTCGTGTTCAGCACCCCGAAAAACCCCTTAGAGAGTAGGTTTGAAAGCGATTAAACAGAGTTTATTTTTGAGCAATTTTGATGAAAAAACGCGAAAATAACCATGAAGGAAGCGTTTTATCGAAAAAAGGACTTCAGATTCGTGTTCAGCACCCCGAAAAACCCCTTAGAGAGTAGGTTTGAAAGCGATTAAACAGAGTTTATTTTTGAGCAATTTTGATGAAAAAACGCGAAAATAACCATGAAGGAAGCGTTTTATCGAAAAAAGGAGTTCAGATTCGTGTTCAGCACCCCGAAATACCCCCTAGAGAGTAGGTTTGAAAGCGATTAAACAGAGTTTATTTTTGAGCAATTTTGATGAAAAAACGCGAAAATAACCATGAAGGAAGCGTTTTATCGAAAAAAGGACTTCAGATTCGTGTTCAGCACCCCGAAAAACCCCTTAGAGAGTAGGTTTGAAAGAGATTAAACAGAGTTTATTTTTGAGCAATTTTGATGAAAAAACGCGAAAATAACCATGAAGGAAGCGTTTTATCGAAAAAAGGAGTTCAGATTCGTGTTCAGCACCCCGAAAACCCCTTAGAGAGTAGGTTTGAAAGCGATTAAACAGAGTTTATTTTTGAGCAATTTTGATGAAAAAACGCGAAAATAACCATGAAGGAAGCGTTTTATCGAAAAAAGGACTTCAGATTCGTGTTCAGCACCCCGAAAAACCCCTTAGAGAGTAGGTTTGAAAGCGATTAAACAGAGTTTATTTTTGAGCAATTTTGATGAAAAAACGCGAAAATAACCATGAAGGAAGCGTTTTATCGAAAAAAGGACTTCAGATTCGTGTTCAGCACCCCGAAAACCCCCTAGAGAGTAGGTTTGAAAGCGATTAAACAGAGTTTATTTTTGAGCAATTTTGATGAAAAAACGCGAAAATAACCATGAAGGAAGCGTTTTATCGAAAAAAGGACTTCAGATTCGTGTTCAGCACCCCGAAAAACCCCTTAGAGAGAGTAGGTTTGAAAGAGATTAAACAGAGTTTATTTTTGAGCAATTTTGATGAAAAAACGCGAAAATAACCATGAAGGAAGCGTTTTATCGAAAAAAGGAGTTCAGATTCGTGTTCAGCACCCCGAAAACCCCTTAGAGAGTAGGTTTGAAAGCGATTAAACAGAGTTTATTTTTGAGCAATTTTGATGAAAAAACGCGAAAATAACCATGAAGGAAGCGTTTTATCGAAAAAAGGACTTCAGATTCGTGTTCAGCACCCCGAAAAACCCCTTAGAGAGTAGGTTTGAAAGCGATTAAACAGAGTTTATTTTTGAGCAATTTTGATGAAAAAACGCGAAAATAACCATGAAGGAAGCGTTTTATCGAAAAAAGGACTTCAGATTCGTGTTCAGCACCCCGAAAAACCCCTTAGAGAGTAGGTTTGAAAGCGATTAAACAGAGTTTATTTTTGAGCAATTTTGATGAAAAAACGCGAAAATAACCATGAAGGAAGCGTTTTATCGAAAAAAAAAGGACTTCAGATTCGTGTTCAGCACCCCGAAAAACCCCTTAGAGAGTAGGTTTGAAAGCGATTAAACAGAGTTTATTTTTGAGCAATTTTGATGAAAAAACGCGAAAATAACCATGAAGGAAGCGTTTTATCGAAAAAAGGACTTCAGATTCGTGTTCAGCACCCCGAAAAACCCCTTAGAGAGTAGGTTTGAAAGCGATTAAACAGAGTTTATTTTTGAGCAATTTTGATGAAAAAACGCGAAAATAACCATGAAGGAAGCGTTTTATCGAAAAAAGGACTTCAGATTCGTGTTCAGCACCCCGAAAACCCCTTAGAGAGTAGGTTTGAAAGCGATTAAACAGAGTTTATTTTTGAGCAATTTTGATGAAAAAACGCGAAAATAACCATGAAGGAAGCGTTTTATCGAAAAAAGGACTTCAGATTCGTGTTCAGCACCCCGAAAACCCCTTAGAGAGTAGGTTTGAAAGCGATTAAACAGAGTTTATTTTTGAGCAATTTTGATGAAAAAACGCGAAAATAACCATGAAGGAAGCGTTTTATCGAAAAAAGGACTTCAGATTCGTGTTCAGCACCCCGAAAAACCCCTTAGAGAGTAGGTTTGAAAGCGATTAAACAGAGTTTATTTTTGAGCAATTTTGATGAAAAAACGCGAAAATAACCATGAAGGAAGCGTTTTATCGAAAAAAGGACTTCAGATTCGTGTTCAGCACCCCGAAAACCCCTTAGAGAGTAGGTTTGAAAGCGATTAAACAGAGTTTATTTTTGAGCAATTTTGATGAAAAAACGCGAAAATAACCATGAAGGAAGCGTTTTATCGAAAAAAGGACTTCAGATTCGTGTTCAGCACCCCGAAAACCCCTTAGAGAGTAGGTTTGAAAGCGATTAAACAGAGTTTATTTTTGAGCAATTTTGATGAAAAAACGCGAAAATAACCATGAAGGAAGCGTTTTATCGAAAAAAGGACTTCAGATTCGTGTTCAGCACCCCGAAAACCCCTTAGAGAGTAGGTTTGAAAGCGATTAAAGAGAGTTTATTTTTGAGCAATTTTGATGAAAAAACGCGAAAATAACCATGAAGGAAGCGTTTTATCGAAAAAAGGACTTCAGATTCGTGTTCAGCACCCCGAAAAACCCCCTTAGAGAGTAGGTTTGAAAGCGATTAAACAGAGTTTATTTTTGAGCAATTTTGATGAAAAAACGCGAAAATAACCATGAAGGAAGCGTTTTATCGAAAAAAGGACTTCAGATTCGTGTTCAGCACCCCGAAAAACCCCTTAGAGAGTAGGTTTGAAAGCGATTAAACAGAGTTTATTTTTGAGCAATTTTGATGAAAAAACGCGAAAATAACCATGAAGGAAGCGTTTTATCGAAAAAAGGACTTCAGATTCGTGTTCAGCACCCCGAAAAACCCCTTAGAGAGTAGGTTTGAAAGCGATTAAACAGAGTTTATTTTTGAGCAATTTTGATGAAAAAACGCGAAAATAACCATGAAGGAAGCGTTTTATCGAAAAAAGGACTTCAGATTCGTGTTCAGCACCCCGAAAACCCCTTAGAGAGTAGGTTTGAAAGCGATTAAACAGAGTTTATTTTTGAGCAATTTTGATGAAAAAACGCGAAAATAACCATGAAGGAAGCGTTTTATCGAAAAAAGGACTTCAGATTCGTGTTCAGCACCCCGAAAAACCCCTTAGAGAGTAGGTTTGAAAGCGATTAAACAGAGTTTATTTTTGAGCAATTTTGATGAAAAAACGCGAAAATAACCATGAAGGAAGCGTTTTATCGAAAAAAGGACTTCAGATTCGTGTTCAGCACCCCGAAAACCCCTTAGAGAGTAGGTTTGAAAGCGATTAAACAGAGTTTATTTTTGAGCAATTTTGATGAAAAAACGCGAAAATAACCATGAAGGAAGCGTTTTATCGAAAAAAGGAGTTCAGATTCGTGTTCAGCACCCCGAAATACCCCCTAGAGAGTAGGTTTGAAAGCGATTAAACAGAGTTTATTTTTGAGCAATTTTGATGAAAAAACGCGAAAATAACCATGAAGGAAGCGTTTTATCGAAAAAAGGACTTCAGATTCGTGTTCAGCACCCCGAAAAACCCCTTAAAGAGTAGGTTTGAAAGCGATTAAACAGAGTTTATTTTTGAGCAATTTTGATGAAAAAACGCGAAAATAACCATGAAGGAAGCGTTTTATCGAAAAAAGGACTTCAGATTCGTGTTCAGCACCCCGAAAACCCCTTAGAGAGTAGGTTTGAAAGCGATTAAACAGAGTTTATTTTTGAGCAATTTTGATGAAAAAACGCGAAAATAACCATGAAGGAAGCGTTTTATCGAAAAAAGGACTTCAGATTCGTGTTCAGCACCCCGAAAAACCCCTTAGAGAGTAGGTTTGAAAGCGATTAAACAGAGTTTATTTTTGAGCAATTTTGATGAAAAAACGCGAAAATAACCATGAAGGAAGCGTTTTATCGAAAAAAGGACTTCAGATTCGTGTTCAGCACCCCGAAAAACCCCTTAGAGAGTAGGTTTGAAAGCGATTAAACAGAGTTTATTTTTGAGCAATTTTGATGAAAAAACGCGAAAATAACCATGAAGGAAGCGTTTTATCGAAAAAAGGACTTCAGATTCGTGTTCAGCACCCCGAAAACCCCTTAGAGAGTAGGTTTGAAAGCGATTAAACAGAGTTTATTTTTGAGCAATTTTGATGAAAAAACGCGAAAATAACCATGAAGGAAGCGTTTTATCGAAAAAAGGACTTCAGATTCGTGTTCAGCACCCCGAAAAACCCCTTAGAGAGTAGGTTTGAAAGCGATTAAACAGAGTTTATTTTTGAGCAATTTTGATGAAAAAACGCGAAAATAACCATGAAGGAAGCGTTTTATCGAAAAAAGGACTTCAGATTCGTGTTCAGCACCCCGAAAAACCCCTTAGAGAGTAGGTTTGAAAGCGATTAAACAGAGTTTATTTTTGAGCAATTTTGATGAAAAAACGCGAAAATAACCATGAAGGAAGCGTTTTATCGAAAAAAGGACTTCAGATTCGTGTTCAGCACCCCGAAAAACCCCTTAGAGAGTAGGTTTGAAAGCGATTAAACAGAGTTTATTTTTGAGCAATTTTGATGAAAAAACGCGAAAATAACCATGAAGGAAGCGTTTTATCGAAAAAAGGACTTCAGATTCGTGTTCAGCACCCCGAAAAACCCCTTAGAGAGTAGGTTTGAAAGCGATTAAACAGAGTTTATTTTTGAGCAATTTTGATGAAAAAACGCGAAAATAACCATGAAGGAAGCGTTTTATCGAAAAAAGGACTTCAGATTCGTGTTCAGCACCCCGAAAACCCCTTAGAGAGTAGGTTTGAAAGCGATTAAACAGAGTTTATTTTTGAGCAATTTTGATGAAAAAACGCGAAAATAACCATGAAGGAAGCGTTTTATCGAAAAAAGGACTTCAGATTCGTGTTCAGCACCCCGAAAACCCCTTAGAGAGTAGGTTTGAAAGCGATTAAACAGAGTTTATTTTTGAGCAATTTTGATGAAAAAACGCGAAAATAACCATGAAGGAAGCGTTTTATCGAAAAAAGGACTTCAGATTCGTGTTCAGCACCCCGAAAAACCCCTTAGAGAGTAGGTTTGAAAGCGATTAAACAGAGTTTATTTTTGAGCAATTTTGATGAAAAAACGCGAAAATAACCATGAAGGAAGCGTTTTATCGAAAAAAGGACTTCAGATTCGTGTTCAGCACCCCGAAAAACCCCTTAGAGAGTAGGTTTGAAAGCGATTAAACAGAGTTTATTTTTGAGCAATTTTGATGAAAAAACGCGAAAATAACCATGAAGGAAGCGTTTTATCGAAAAAAGGACTTCAGATTCGTGTTCAGCACCCCGAAAACCCCTTAGAGAGTAGGTTTGAAAGCGATTAAACAGAGTTTATTTTTGAGCAATTTTGATGAAAAAACGCGAAAATAACCATGAAGGAAGCGTTTTATCGAAAAAAGGACTTCAGATTCGTGTTATCGAAAAAAGGACTTCAGATTCGTGTTCAGCACCCCGAAAACCCCTTAGAGAGTAGGTTTGAAAGCGATTAAACAGAGTTTATTTTTGAGCAATTTTGATGAAAAAACGCGAAAATAACCATGAAGGAAGCGTTTTATCGAAAAAAGGACTTCAGATTCGTGTTCAGCACCCCGAAAACCCCTTAGAGAGTAGGTTTGAAAGCGATTAAACAGAGTTTATTTTTGAGCAATTTTGATGAAAAAACGCGAAAATAACCATGAAGGAAGCGTTTTATCGAAAAAAGGACTTCAGATTCGTGTTCAGCACCCCGAAAAACCCCTTAGAGAGTAGGTTTGAAAGCGATTAAACAGAGTTTATTTTTGAGCAATTTTGATGAAAAAACGCGAAAATAACCATGAAGGAAGCGTTTTATCGAAAAAAGGACTTCAGATTCGTGTTCAGCACCCCGAACCCTTAGAGAGTAGGTTTGAAAGCGATTAAACAGAGTTTATTTTTGAGCAATTTTGATGAAAAAACGCGAAAATAACCATGAAGGAAGCGTTTTATCGAAAAAAGGACTTCAGATTCGTGTTCAGCACCCCGAAAACCCCTTAGAGAGTAGGTTTGAAAGCGATTAAACAGAGTTTATTTTTGAGCAATTTTGATGAAAAAACGCGAAAATAACCATGAAGGAAGCGTTTTATCGAAAAAAGGACTTCAGATTCGTGTTCAGCACCCCGAAAACCCCTTAGAGAGTAGGTTTGAAAGCGATTAAACAGAGTTTATTTTTGAGCAATTTTGATGAAAAAACGCGAAAATAACCATGAAGGAAGCGTTTTATCGAAAAAAGGACTTCAGATTCGTGTTCAGCACCCCGAAAAACCCCTTAGAGAGTAGGTTTGAAAGCGATTAAACAGAGTTTATTTTTGAGCAATTTTGATGAAAAAACGCGAAAATAACCATGAAGGAAGCGTTTTATCGAAAAAAGGACTTCAGATTCGTGTTCAGCACCCCGAAAAACCCCTTAGAGAGTAGGTTTGAAAGCGATTAAACAGAGTTTATTTTTGAGCAATTTTGATGAAAAAACGCGAAAATAACCATGAAGGAAGCGTTTTATCGAAAAAAGGACTTCAGATTCGTGTTCAGCACCCCGAAAACCCCTTAGAGAGTAGGTTTGAAAGCGATTAAACAGAGTTTATTTTTGAGCAATTTTGATGAAAAAACGCGAAAATAACCATGAAGGAAGCGTTTTATCGAAAAAAGGACTTCAGATTCGTGTTCAGCACCCCGAAAAACCCCTTAGAGAGTAGGTTTGAAAGCGATTAAACAGAGTTTATTTTTGAGCAATTTTGATGAAAAAACGCGAAAATAACCATGAAGGAAGCGTTTGAGTTTATTTTTGAGCAATTTTGATGAAAAAACGCGAAAATAACCATGAAGGAAGCGTTTTATCGAAAAAAGGACTTCAGATTCGTGTTCAGCACCCCGAAAAACCCCTTAGAGAGTCAGCACCCCGAAAAACCCCTTAGAGAGTAGGTTTGAAAGCGATTAAACAGAGTTAATTTTTGAGCAATTTTGATGAAAAAACGCGAAAATAACCATGAAGGAAGCGTTTTATCGAAAAAAGGACTTCAGATTCGTGTTCAGCACCCCCGAAAAACCATGAAGGAAGCGTTTTATCGAAAAAAGGACTTCAGATTCGTGTTCAGCACCCCGAAAAACCCCTTAGAGAGTAGGTTTGAAAGCGATTAAACAGAGTTAATTTTTGAGCAATTTTGATGAAAAAACGCGAAAATAACCATGAAGGAGCGTTTTGTTAATTTTTGAGCAATTTTGATGAAAAACGCGAAAATAACCATGAAGGAAGCGTTTTATCGAAAAAAGGACTTCAGATTCGTGTTCAGCACCGAAAACCCCTTAGAGAGTAGGTTTGAAAGCGATTAAACAGAGTTATTTTTGAGCAATTTTGATGAAAAAACGCGAAAATAACCATGAAGGAAGCGTTTTATCGAAAAAAGGACTTCAGATTCGTGTTCAGCACCCCGAAAAACCCCTTAGAGAGTAGGTTTGAAAGCGATTAAACAGAGTTAATTTTTGAGCAATTTTGATGAAAAAACGCGAAAATAACCATGAAGGAAGCGTTTTATCGAAAAAGGACTTCAGATTCGTGTTCAGCACCCCGAAAAACCCTTAGAGAGTAGGTTTGAAAGCGATTAAACAGAGTTTATTTTTGAGCAATTTTGATGAAAAAACGCGAAAATAACCATGAAGGAAGCGTTTTATCGAAAAAGGACTTCAGATTCGTGTTCAGCACCCCGAAAAACCCCTTAGAGAGTAGGTTTGAAAGCGATTAAACAGAGTTAATTTTTGAGCAATTTTGATGAAAAAACGCGAAAATAACCATGAAGGAAGCGTTTTATCGAAAAAAGGACTTCAGATTCGTGTTCAGCACCCCGAAAACCCCTTAGAGAGTAGGTTTGAAAGCGATTAAACAGAGTTAATTTTTGAGCAATTTTGATGAAAAAACGCGAAAATAACCATGAAGGAAGCGTTTTATCGAAAAAAGGACTTCAGATTCGTGTTCAGCACCCCGAAAAACCCCTTAGAGAGTAGGTTTGAAAGCGATTAAACAGAGTTGATTTTTGAGCAATTTTGATGAAAAAACGCGAAAATAACCATGAAGGAAGCGTTTTATCGAAAAACGGACTTCAGATTCGTGTTCAGCACCCCGAAAAACCCCTTAGAGAGTAGGTTTGAAAGCGATTAAACAGAGTTAATTTTTGAGCAATTTTGATGAAAAAACGCGAAAATAACCATGAAGGAAGTGTTTTATCGAAAAAGGACTTCAGATTCGTGTTCAGCACCCCGAAAAACCCCTTAGAGAGTAGGTTTGAAAGCGATTAAACAGAGTTAATTTTTGAGCAATTTTGATGAAAAAACGCGAAAATAACCATGAAGGAAGCGTTTTATCGAAAAAGGACTTCAGATTCGTGTTCAGCACCCCGAAAAACCCCTTAGAGAGTAGGTTTGAAAGCGATTAAACAGAGTTAATTTTTGAGCAATTTTGATGAAAAAACGCGAAAATAACCATGAAGCGTTTTATCGAAAAAAGGACTTCAGATTCGTGTTCAGCACCCGAAAAACCCCTTAGAGAGTAGGTTTGAAAGCGATTAAACAGAGTTAATTTTTGAGCAATTTTGATGAAAAAACGCGAAAATAACCATGAAGGAAGCGTTTTATCGAAAAAAGGACTTCAGATTCGTGTTCAGCACCCGAAAAACCCCTTAGAGAGTAGGTTTGAAAGCGAATTAAACAGAGTTAATTTTTGAGCAATTTTGATGAAAAAACGCGAAAATAACCATGAAGAAGCGTTTTATCGAAAAAAGGACTTCAGATTCGTGTTCAGCACCCCGAAAAACCCCTTAGAGAGTAGGTTTGAAAGCGATTAAACAGAGTTAATTTTTGAGCAATTTTGATGAAAAAACGCGAAAATAACCATGAAGGAAGCGTTTTATCGAAAAAGGACTTGAGATTCGTGTTCAGCACCCCGAAAAACCCCTTAGAGAGTAGGTTTGAAAGCGATTAAACAGAGTGAATTTTTGAGCAATTTTGATGAAAAAACGCGAAAATAACCATGAAGGAAGCGTTTTATCGAAAAAGGACTTCAGATTCGTGTTCAGCACCCCGAAAAACCCCTTAGAGAGTAGGTTTGAAAGCGATTAAACAGAGTTTATTTTTGAGCAATTTTGATGAAAACGCGAAAATAACCATGACTGAAGCGTTTTATCGAAAAACGGACTTCAGATTCGTGTTCAGCACCCCGAAAAACCCCCTTAGAGAGTAGGTTTGAAAGCGATTAAACAGAGTTTATTTTTGAGCAATTTTGATGAAAAAACGCGAAAATAACCATGAAGGAAGCGTTTTATCGAAAAAAGGACTTCAGATTCGTGTTCAGCACCCCTGAAAAAACCCCTTAGAGAGTAGGTTTGAAAGCGATTAAACAGAGTTAATTTTTGAGCAATTTTGATGAAAAAACGCGAAAATAACCATGAAGGAAGGTTTTATCGAAAAAGGACTTCAGATTCGTGTTCAGCACCCCGAAAACCCCTTAGAGAGTAGGTTTGAAAGCGATTAAACAGAGTTTATTTTTGAGCAATTTTGATGAAAAACGCGAAAATAACCATGAAGGAAGCGTTTTATCGAAAAAAGGACTTCAGATTCGTGTTCAGCACCGCGAAAAAACCCTTAGAGAGTAGGTTTGAAAGCGATTAAACAGAGTTATTTTTTGATCAATTTTGATGAAAAAACGCGAAAATAACCATAAAGGAAGCGTTTTATCGAAAAAAGGACTTCATATTCGTGTTCAGCACCCCGAAAAAACCCTTAGAGAGTAGGTTTGAAAGCGATTAAACAGAGTTAATTTTTGAGCAACGATGAAAAAAACGCGAAAATAACCATGAAGGAAGCGTTTTATCGAAAAAAGGACTTCAGATTCGTGTTCAGCACCCGGAAAAACCCCTTAGAGAGTAGGTTTGAAAGCGATTAAACAGAGTTTATTTTGAGCAATTTTGATGAAAAAACGCGAAAATAACCATGAAGGAAGCGTTTTATCGAAAAACGGACTTCAGATTCGTGTTCAGCACCCTGAAAAACCCCTTAGAGAGTAGGTTTGAAAGCGATTAAATGAGCATTTTTTGAGCAATTTTGATGAAAAAACGCGAAAATAACCATGAAGGAAGCGTTTTATCGAAAAAAGGACTTCAGATTCGTGTTCAGCACCCCGAAAAACCCCTTAGAGTAGGTTTGAAAGCGATTAAACAGAGTTTATTTTTTGAGCAATTTTGATGAAAAAACGCGAAAATAACCATGAAGGAAGCGTTTTATCGAAAAAAGGACTTCAGATTCGTGTTCAGCACCCCGAAAAACCCCTTAGAGAGTAGGTTTGAAAGCGATTAAACAGAGTTTATTTTTGAGCAATTTTGATGAAAAAACGCGAAAATAACCATGAAGGAAGCGTTTTATCGAAAAAAGGACTTCAGATTCGTGTTCAGCACCCCGAAAAACCCCTTAGAGAGTAGGTTTGAAAGCGATTAAACAGAGTTTATTTTTGAGCAATTTTGATGAAAAAACGCGAAAATAACCATGAAGGAAGCGTTTTATCGAAAAAGGACTTCAGATTCGTGTTCAGCACCCCGAAAAACCCCTTAGAGAGTAGGTTTGAAAGCGATTAAACAGAGTTTATTTTTGAGCAATTTTGATGAAAAAACGCGAAAATAACCATGAAGGAAGCGTTTTATCGAAAAAAGGACTTCAGATTCGTGTTCAGCACCCCGAAAAACCCCTTAGAGAGTAGGTTTGAAAGCGATTAAACAGAGTTTATTTTTGAGCAATTTTGATGAAAAAACGCGAAAATAACCATGAAGGAAGCGTTTTATCGAAAAAAGGACTTCAGATTCGTGTTCAGCACCCCGAAAAACCCCTTAGAGAGTAGGTTTGAAAGCGATTAAACAGAGTTTATTTTTGAGCAATTTTGATGAAAAAACGCGAAAATAACCATGAAGGAAGCGTTTTATCGAAAAAAGGACTTCAGATTCGTGTTCAGCACCCCGAAAAACCCCTTAGAGAGTAGGTTTGAAAGCGATTAAACAGAGTTTATTTTTGAGCAATTTTGATGAAAAAACGCGAAAATAACCATGAAGGAAGCGTTTTATCGAAAAAAGGACTTCAGATTCGTGTTCAGCACCCCGAAAAACCCCTTAGAGAGTAGGTTTGAAAAGCGATTAAACAGAGTTTATTTTTGAGCAATTTTGATGAAAAAACGCGAAAATAACCATGAAGGAAGCGTTTTATCGAAAAAAGGACTTCAGATTCGTGTTCAGCACCCCGAAAAACCCCTTAGAGAGTAGGTTTGAAAGCGATTAAACAGAGTTTATTTTTGAGCAATTTTGATGAAAAAACGCGAAAATAACCATGAAGGAAGCGTTTTATCGAAAAAAGGACTTCAGATTCGTGTTCAGCACCCCGAAAAACCCCTTAGAGAGTAGGTTTGAAAGCGATTAAACAGAGTTTATTTTTGAGCAATTTTGATGAAAAAACGCGAAAATAACCATGAAGGAAGCGTTTTATCGAAAAAAGGACTTCAGATTCGTGTTCAGCACCCCGAAAAACCCCTTAGAGAGTAGGTTTGAAAGCGATTAAACAGAGTTTATTTTTGAGCAATTTTGATGAAAAAACGCGAAAATAACCATGAAGGAAGCGTTTTATCGAAAAAAGGACTTCAGATTCGTGTTCAGCACCCCGAAAAACCCCTTAGAGAGTAGGTTTGAAAGCGATTAAACAGAGTTTATTTTTGAGCAATTTTGATGAAAAAACGCGAAAATAACCATGAAGGAAGCGTTTTATCGAAAAAAGGACTTCAGATTCGTGTTCAGCACCCCGAAAAACCCCTTAGAGAGTAGGTTTGAAAGCGATTAAACAGAGTTTATTTTTGAGCAATTTTGATGAAAAAACGCGAAAATAACCATGAAGGAAGCGTTTTATCGAAAAAAGGACTTCAGATTCGTGTTCAGCACCCCGAAAAACCCCTTAGAGAGTAGGTTTGAAAGCGATTAAACAGAGTTTATTTTTGAGCAATTTTGATGAAAAAACGCGAAAATAACCATGAAGGAAGCGTTTTATCGAAAAAAGGACTTCAGATTCGTGTTCAGCACCCCGAAAAACCCCTTAGAGAGTAGGTTTGAAAGCGATTAAACAGAGTTTATTTTTGAGCAATTTTGATGAAAAAACGCGAAAATAACCATGAAGGAAGCGTTTTATCGAAAAAGGACTTCAGATTCGTGTTCAGCACCCCGAAAAACCCCTTAGAGAGTAGGTTTGAAAGCGATTAAACAGAGTTTATTTTTGAGCAATTTTGATGAAAAAACGCGAAAATAACCATGAAGGAAGCGTTTTATCGAAAAAAGGACTTCAGATTCGTGTTCAGCACCCCGAAAAACCCCTTAGAGAGTAGGTTTGAAAGCGATTAAACAGAGTTTATTTTTGAGCAATTTTGATGAAAAAACGCGAAAATAACCATGAAGGAAGCGTTTTATCGAAAAAAGGACTTCAGATTCGTGTTCAGCACCCCGAAAAACCCCTTAGAGAGTAGGTTTGAAAGCGATTAAACAGAGTTTATTTTTGAGCAATTTTGATGAAAAAACGCGAAAATAACCATGAAGGAAGCGTTTTATCGAAAAAAGGACTTCAGATTCGTGTTCAGCACCCCGAAAAACCCCTTAGAGAGTAGGTTTGAAAGCGATTAAACAGAGTTTATTTTTGAGCAATTTTGATGAAAAAACGCGAAAATAACCATGAAGGAAGCGTTTTATCGAAAAAAGGACTTCAGATTCGTGTTCAGCACCCCGAAAAACCCCTTAGAGAGTAGGTTTGAAAGCGATTAAACAGAGTTTATTTTTGAGCAATTTTGATGAAAAAACGCGAAAATAACCATGAAGGAAGCGTTTTATCGAAAAAGGACTTCAGATTCGTGTTCAGCACCCCGAAAAACCCCTTAGAGAGTAGGTTTGAAAGCGATTAAACAGAGTTTATTTTTGAGCAATTTTGATGAAAAAACGCGAAAATAACCATGAAGGAAGCGTTTTATCGAAAAAAGGACTTCAGATTCGTGTTCAGCACCCCGAAAAACCCCTTAGAGAGTAGGTTTGAAAGCGATTAAACAGAGTTTATTTTTGAGCAATTTTGATGAAAAAACGCGAAAATAACCATGAAGGAAGCGTTTTATCGAAAAAAGGACTTCAGATTCGTGTTCAGCACCCCGAAAAACCCCTTAGAGAGTAGGTTTGAAAGCGATTAAACAGAGTTTATTTTTGAGCAATTTTGATGAAAAAACGCGAAAATAACCATGAAGGAAGCGTTTTATCGAAAAAAGGACTTCAGATTCGTGTTCAGCACCCCGAAAAACCCCTTAGAGAGTAGGTTTGAAAGCGATTAAACAGAGTTTATTTTTGAGCAATTTTGATGAAAAAACGCGAAAATAACCATGAAGGAAGCGTTTTATCGAAAAAAGGACTTCAGATTCGTGTTCAGCACCCCGAAAAACCCCTTAGAGAGTAGGTTTGAAAGCGATTAAACAGAGTTTATTTTTGAGCAATTTTGATGAAAAAACGCGAAAATAACCATGAAGGAAGCGTTTTATCGAAAAAAGGACTTCAGATTCGTGTTCAGCACCCCGAAAAACCCCTTAGAGAGTAGGTTTGAAAGCGATTAAACAGAGTTTATTTTTGAGCAATTTTGATGAAAAAACGCGAAAATAACCATGAAGGAAGCGTTTTATCGAAAAAAGGACTTCAGATTCGTGTTCAGCACCCCGAAAAACCCCTTAGAGAGTAGGTTTGAAAGCGATTAAACAGAGTTTATTTTTGAGCAATTTTGATGAAAAAACGCGAAAATAACCATGAAGGAAGCGTTTTATCGAAAAAAGGACTTCAGATTCGTGTTCAGCACCCCGAAAAACCCCTTAGAGAGTAGGTTTGAAAGCGATTAAACAGAGTTTATTTTTGAGCAATTTTGATGAAAAAACGCGAAAATAACCATGAAGGAAGCGTTTTATCGAAAAAAGGACTTCAGATTCGTGTTCAGCACCCCGAAAAACCCCTTAGAGAGTAGGTTTGAAAGCGATTAAACAGAGTTTATTTTTGAGCAATTTTGATGAAAAAACGCGAAAATAACCATGAAGGAAGCGTTTTATCGAAAAAAGGACTTCAGATTCGTGTTCAGCACCCCGAAAAACCCCTTAGAGAGTAGGTTTGAAAGCGATTAAACAGAGTTTATTTTTGAGCAATTTTGATGAAAAAACGCGAAAATAACCATGAAGGAAGCGTTTTATCGAAAAAAGGACTTCAGATTCGTGTTCAGCACCCCGAAAAACCCCTAGAGAGTAGGTTTGAAAGCGATTAAACAGAGTTTATTTTTGAGCAATTTTGATGAAAAAACGCGAAAATAACCATGAAGGAAGCGTTTTATCGAAAAAAGGACTTCAGATTCGTGTTCAGCACCCCGAAAAACCCCTTAGAGTAGGTTTGAAAGCGATTAAACAGAGTTTATTTTTGAGCAATTTTGATGAAAAAACGCGAAAATAACCATGAAGGAAGCGTTTTATCGAAAAAAGGACTTCAGATTCGTGTTCAGCACCCCGAAAAACCCCTTAGAGAGTAGGTTTGAAAGCGATTAAACAGAGTTTATTTTTGAGCAATTTTGATGAAAAAACGCGAAAATAACCATGAAGGAAGCGTTTTATCGAAAAAAGGACTTCAGATTCGTGTTCAGCACCCCGAAAAACCCCTTAGAGAGTAGGTTTGAAAGCGATTAAACAGAGTTTATTTTTGAGCAATTTTGATGAAAAAACGCGAAAATAACCATGAAGGAAGCGTTTTATCGAAAAAAGGACTTCAGATTCGTGTTCAGCACCCCGAAAAACCCCTTAGAGAGTAGGTTTGAAAGCGATTAAACAGAGTTTATTTTTGAGCAATTTTGATGAAAAAACGCGAAAATAACCATGAAGGAAGCGTTTTATCGAAAAAGGACTTCAGATTCGTGTTCAGCACCCCGAAAAACCCCTTAGAGAGTAGGTTTGAAAGCGATTAAACAGAGTTTATTTTTGAGCAATTTTGATGAAAAAACGCGAAAATAACCATGAAGGAAGCGTTTTATCGAAAAAGGACTTCAGATTCGTGTTCAGCACCCCGAAAAACCCCTTAGAGAGTAGGTTTGAAAGCGATTAAACAGAGTTAATTTTTGAGCAATTTTGATGAAAAAACGCGAAAATAACCATGAAGGAAGCGTTTTATCGAAAAAAGGACTTCAGATTCGTGTTCAGCACCCCGAAAAACCCCTTAGAGAGTAGGTTTGAAAGCGATTAAACAGAGTTTATTTTTGAGCAATTTTGATGAAAAAACGCGAAAATAACCATGAAGGAAGCGTTTTATCGAAAAAAGGACTTCAGATTCGTGTTCAGCACCCCGAAAAACCCCTTAGAGAGTAGGTTTGAAAGCGATTAAACAGAGTTTATTTTTGAGCAATTTTGATGAAAAAACGCGAAAATAACCATGAAGGAAGCGTTTTATCGAAAAAAGGACTTCAGATTCGTGTTCAGCACCCCGAAAAACCCCTTAGAGAGTAGGTTTGAAAGCGATTAAACAGAGTTTATTTTTGAGCAATTTTGATGAAAAAACGCGAAAATAACCATGAAGGAAGCGTTTTATCGAAAAAAGGACTTCAGATTCGTGTTCAGCACCCCGAAAAACCCCTTAGAGAGTAGGTTTGAAAGCGATTAAACAGAGTTTATTTTTGAGCAATTTTGATGAAAAAACGCGAAAATAACCATGAAGGAAGCGTTTTATCGAAAAAAGGACTTCAGATTCGTGTTCAGCACCCCGAAAAACCCCTTAGAGAGTAGGTTTGAAAGCGATTAAACAGAGTTTATTTTTGAGCAATTTTGATGAAAAAACGCGAAAATAACCATGAAGGAAGCGTTTTATCGAAAAAAGGACTTCAGATTCGTGTTCAGCACCCCGAAAAACCCCTTAGAGAGTAGGTTTGAAAGCGATTAAACAGAGTTTATTTTTGAGCAATTTTGATGAAAAAACGCGAAAATAACCATGAAGGAAGCGTTTTATCGAAAAAAGGACTTCAGATTCGTGTTCAGCACCCCGAAAAACCCCTTAGAGAGTAGGTTTGAAAGCGATTAAACAGAGTTTATTTTTGAGCAATTTTGATGAAAAAACGCGAAAATAACCATGAAGGCGAAAAACCCTTAGAGTAGGTTTGAAAGCGATTAAACAGAGTTAATTTTTGAGCAATTTTGATGAAAAATCGCGAAAATAACCATGAAGGAAGCGTTTTATCGAAAAACGGACTTCAGATTCGTGTTCAGCACCCCGAAAAACCCCTTAGAGAGTAGGTTTGAAAGGATTAAACAGAGTTTATTTTTGAGCAATTTTGATTAAAAAACGCGAAAATAACCATGAAGGAAGCGTTTTATCGAAAACGGGCTTCAGATTCGTGTTCAGCAC
>JAVIWC010000567.1:0-18729 GCA_031894815.1 Creontiades dilutus
GAATATTAAATAATAGTGTAAAATGTGAGTAATCAATTATCGAGTTACAACATTCCCCTTCCATAAGAAGGGTGTGGGAACTCCCACAAGGATTGCCAGTGCACGTGGTGCACGCTCTAGAGACGTTCCCGCCACTAGAAGAGGGAAACGCAGGGGGAACGATTAGGGAACCCACACAAGGATCGCCAGTGCACATGGTGCACGCCTCCGATGCATTTCACCCACTGGAATGATTGGATGCAGGGGAAACGAATAGCAAACTCTCACAAGATTCACTGGTGCTCGAGGCGCACGTGTGGAGTCAACTGTAACCTGGAAAGGAACCATGACCTGTGAGGAAGAGGATAAGCTCCTGGAAGGATCTCCAGATCAAAGGGAGGAAATGGGGTAGGAACTTGGGGAAATCGTGAGGAATTCGCCAGAACACGAGGCGCACTCCCTACAGGAAATGTTCCCCTTAAAAAGAACGGAATCACCAATGAAGAAGAAGAAGAAAAAATGTTTATTGTACCAAAAAATACAAATGTATACATGTGTTACTCAACATTATAGGACTGAGCTTTATCTGCCAACTGTCTGGGTAGCACTTTTAGTTCTATATTAATTTAATAAGGAACTAGGTATCAGTGAGTAACTATATTCAATCTACACTAGTAGTCGATGATGCATAGATCCAATCAGTGCGGACTAACACAAAAGATTCAAATAAAACCACTAATTTTATTCATTTTTTTTAACTTTAAAAAAATATAATTACAACTATACACATTTATTATTTTTTTAGAGAGAAAAAACATTTTTTGATCATTATATGGGGTGGAATGTTGGAATAGTTGGGGTTGTGAAAAGTATAAATTGATAAGCAAAAGCTCGAATTGGTATGCTGAAAGTTGAAATTGAGTGGCCAAAAGTTTAAATTTAGATGGCAAAACTATCAAAATTTATTTTTGCCAAAGGTTCAAATTACTTTGCCGAAATTTTCAATTTGATAATATGCCAAAAATTCAAATTGATTTTGCCAAACTAATCTGATTTTATTTTTTCCTAACTGTGTGTGTGTGTGTGTATGTGTATGTGATTTCATTATTCTTGTAGCCAAATTGCTGCTCCGTCCTCTAGTCCAAGTCCTCGCACGTGTTTTCTCGGGCCCCTTAGCCTCATGGAAACTGCTCGGTGAACTGAGAACTGAGTTTTCACTCGTGCCCACATCATCACCTGGGAGTAGGATTTAGACCACTTGCTGGAGAGGCGTATTATCTATTTTAACCTAGTATGTTATACAGAATGATAGGAAGGAATTCTGGACCTCCTTCCATCCCCACTCCCTTTTCTTATGATAGTAGTGTAATATAAAACATCCTTTTCAAATGCAAGGCTTTAATTCGCTAAACTTGGCGTAAGAACATAGTTTTGAATAATGACACGTATGAACGAAAGTATTAAGTAAGTGACACGTCAGCCGTAGCTATCGGGAATTGTTTATGACAACCATAGAAAATAGAATACAGTAGAAGGGGCAGAGACGCCCGCCGGCAGTGAAGGGAATGGCACCAGCCCACCCGACTCTACCCCCACTCCTACGCACCCTTCTCGATCGCCTCACGCTATTCACTTACGCACTGTTGACCTAAGTTTTCCTTTGTTAAAGGGCAAAAAAGAACAATGCAACTCTTATTTTTGGTAATAACCAGTATAATTACACTTAGGGGTATTGCATTGTTGTGTGAAATACAAAATACTAAACAAAATTAATGTTATTGTCCTTTGAATAGAATGATTTCGTTATTGCTTCCGAGTCTACTAAAGTAGCGGAAGCATTGTTTTCACTTTCGGAATGTGAAAATTTTTTTGTCTCCAAAATCAAAAATTCCACTCGCATTTTGCGTTTTAGACCTTTCTGAACAATTTTGGTTCCGTGTCTGTCTGTGTGTCTGTCTGTGTGTCTGTCTGTCTGTCAGCAAATCCTTGTTACGGGCAAAACTACACGAAGTTATTGTCGTGAAACCAAAAATCCTTGTTGTTCTTGACCGATTTCGATGAAATTTTCAGTGTGTCTGTTTGGTTTGATGTGTAGATGGTCCCCGATTTCAGGGATTGTGCGGGTTGGGGTGTAGATGGTCCCGTTTATGAGTTTCATGACCCCCGGATCAATAGTAGCCTCTGCGCATGCGCAAACGTGAAATCCTTGTTACGCGCATAACTCCGGGAGTTCTTGACCGATTTCGATGAAATTTTCAGGGATTGTTTGGTTTGATGTGTAGATGGTCCCCTATAAGTTTCATGATCCCAGGATTAATAGTAGCCTCTGCGCATGCGCAAACGTGAAATCCTTGTTACGCGCATAACTCCGAGAGTTCCCGACCAATTTTGATGACATTTTCAGGGATTGTTCGGGTTGGGGTGTAGATGGTCCCCTATGAGTTTCATGACCCCCGGATCAATAGTAGTATCTGCGCATGCGCAAACGTGAAATCCTTGTTACAAGCATAACTTTGGGAGTTCTTGACCAATTTCGATGAATTTTCAGGGATTGTTCGGTTTGATGTGTAGATGGTCCCCTATAGGTTTCATGACCCCCGGATCAATAGTACCTCTGCGCCTGCGCAAACGTGAAATCTTTGTCCGAACGCGCATAACTCGGGTTGGGAGTTTTTGACCAATTCCGATGAAATTTTCACGGATTGTTCGGTTTGATATGTAGTTGGTCCCCTATGAGTTTCATGACCCCCGGATCAATAGAAGCCTCTGCGCATGCGCAAACGTTAAATCCTTGCCACAAGCATAACTTCGGGAGTTATTGACCGATTTCGATGAAATGTGTTCATAACACCGGGACCCACTTGGCAGAGGTATATTTTATAGTTTGTTCAATAGTTGAACATGCCTACCTTTATTTTCTCATGTTATGCTCCTGCATAACAATAAATTTACCCTAATTCAACATTTACTTCGCCTAATTGAACGAAGTTGTTTAGTCAATAATAATTTTCAATGATCTATACGGTCATGTTATGGATACGAGGAAGCTATGTGCCACACCCACTTGGCAGAGGTTTTTTCGTTCATACGCGTTCTGTGTGCAAATCATCATTGAAGGTTTTCCAATGGTGGTGCATTCTAATTGTCAAATACATCTGACCAATTGCTTTGATAAGTGATGTATAATGTGTTTCTTCTTCTGAAAAATGAGCTGTTATGAAAAACATTCTTCCCAATGCACTGTTTTAACAAAAGGACTGTAATTGCCGCCGAGTCCGCTGTTAATTCTTTCCCGGTCTGTTTGCACCTAAATATTTTTTCACCAATCGTTCAAATATTAATAACATCTTTATCTAGCGTAACTCATTCTCCACGGTCCTTTATTGCAAGAAGACCTTTTCCATTGGTGTTAATATTTTTTTCAATAGCTTCTACACACGCTTCACATTTTAGCAACAAGTTCAGTTTTCTTCATCACTCTACGTTTATATCAGTCTACGCTCAACTGTAATGCTAATTATGCAATAAAGTTATATTATTTAAAAATAAATAAATAAGTAAAATAAAAAAATAAAATAAAAAAGTTCAGTTTTCGTACGATGAATCCTGAAATTCAAGAAAACACTTGAAGGAAAATAATACTAAGATACGGAATAAATAATTTTAATAATTATAATAATGATAACAAGAATAATAATTATAATAATTTTATTTAATTTATTCTCCAAATAACTGAGATTATTCATTTTTATAATCATCTTATGTAGTATTTCCAAATCAAAGTCGACCTTTTCCAAAAAGGTTTCGAAATTTTTCTCTACAAATTCCATCGAAAATATAGAAATCTATTTGAAAAATGTCGAAATCGATTTGGGAAATGTCAGTTTTTATTTGGAAAGTGTAGAATTCAATTTGGAAATGCTATATTTCGTACCTGATATGTATTCGACAATAACTTTCTGCCACGTTCGATAGATGGGTATCTTTGATAGATACGTACTGTGCACTGTCTTCCACGGCCAACCATTTTCTAGAGCCATTGCAATAGCTCTATTTTCCAAGAAAATTCGCTAATAAATTTAAAATAAGCTCGGGACAGAAAATATATACGAAGGTGTCAATACTAAGGAATATTGAACAGAACTCTCTTCGTGGTGAAAGTACCTACCCATGTTTGACAGCCGTCATGATGTACTGGCGCACACGTAACTTGCCTATCGTTATAGCTAACTGAATAATTATCAAATACAACCAACATCAGCATACCAGGTTAATATTCGGTTGACAGTGCTTAGGATAAGCATTGAAAACTGATGGCAAGGGGTCATTAAAACGCCGATTGGCCGAAGTCAAATTCTTTGAAGTATTGAGAACATTAAAAAAAAACTTGTATTTGGAGGTTTCAAATTCTCTCATCTCACGGCTACTATCCATTTTTTTTTCTTTTATTTTCATCTGAATGAAATCTGTCAACAATGATAATTCAAGTGAGGACGTTATCAGAAGTCAACTAGTGTTAGGAGTAACTATAAATTTATAAGTAATAATCTTCCGATTCACCACAAGTAGTGGGGTGGCCATTGCATATTGGTGAAGAACGACTTCAACATGATTTTAGTGAATGTTGTGAATTTATATTCGGATAAATTATTTAAAAGTGTTGGGCAAAAGTTCAAACATTTTTAGAATTTGAATGACATTTAGAAATGATTTTAGATGTTCCAATATTCTGAGGAATATTTCCAGTTACAATGTGATAAATTGTATAGATATGTATAGAATATGTATATTTTTTATCGGAATAAATACATCTAACCATTGTTCTTACGAGATTTATTGGAAAAGAATATACAAAATTAATTTGGTAACGTTGATTAATGATTATGATATCGTTTCGATGCTCGACCCCACACAAATTTCTCTGATTTTTTCGAGCCGATTTTTGGCTATCGTTTCAAAATACGTCGTTTCGGAACTGATTTTCCGGCGGGCTCTCCCATGAGCAGCCAAAGATCCCCAAATTCGATGAATTTCTTGAACGCTCACTTCATCTGGTGGAAATTTCACATTTATCAGAGACGATTCTATGTTGGCCAATTCGTTTTTTTCACCGTCGACAAGCTGAAACCCCATCAAAATATATTCAGAGAAGATTGCACTAGCAGGAAAATAATGGTTATCAATAAATCGATTTTTTTTTTGTCTCTATTGCTAGGTGCCCGTTAAAAACTGATTTCGATCCTTTCACAACAAGAATCTAATTTCTTTTGTCAATGTTTCCCTTAAAAAAGTATCTGTATAACTAAAGACTATTACCTACTAATGATATTCAGTATTTATCAATTCGATTCTGAATTCTAATATTAAACGTTAATATTGCACAAATTTAATCAAATAAGATGGGTTGAGTGATTTGGGCACGGAAATCAAGATCGCATTATCAGCTTGGACGATTTTGAATGGTATTTAAATTATGACTTGACTTTAAGATTTGATGTTGAAAAAATTTCAGAGCATCGAACAGATTAAAACCAAATCATTTGTTCAAAATCGAATAAAAAAAAACAAGTTTTTTATTTTGATGCTCATCCCAGTTTTAGTACTTGTTGGCATTATAATAGTGGATTGAAAAAAAAATTCAAGAAAAATTCAAATTAATTTCCATATTCCGGAGATCTAGAACAATAAAAATATCTTTAAATAGAACTAACCATATTCAATAGCTTGTTCACTTCCATCCGGGCCTTTGGGATTTCGGTTTGCAGACAAAAAGTGCGATTCATATGTTTTTCTGGTGATTCGTTTTCCTTCCGATTTTCCCATAAGGAATTTTCAAAACTGTGCGAATAAATCAAGATGAAAAGTGTTCGTAAATTGGTTTGCTAGACTGCTACACGAAACGGCATTTAAAATTATCCTGATCTAATGAAATCCATACTGACAGCTTTAGATTTCACATCTCTGGTTATGAGGAAAGAAGCAATTCATGACCAGTTTCTGAGACGCTTCTACACTAGTGTTATAACTGAGGGCTTTGTAAGTTAATATCTGCAATAATAAAAAGTTTAATATGGGCACTATAACATTTGAAGATTTTTCTAGGAATTTAAACAAATGTGAATAGTAGTCGAAAATGTTCTTGACATACGGAATGTAGCATGATGAGTTAACTAGTGTATCCCACTATTCCTTTACTATTATCCTAATTGATGCTATAATTGTTAGCGATAAGGAGTCATCAATAACACTGTGCTCATATTGTAGTTGAACGGTACAATAATTTATAATTACCTTGCAAAACTCACTTTCTGATTTGGGCTGACATGTTCTTGTGGAAATCGTCCACTTGTTTTTTCAAAACGAGCACATTTTCCTTGATGTTGGTGACTGCAAGCAACTCATGAGGGATCTGAAATCAAAGTTAACTATAGCGAGACACTAGGGATGGGCTCTCAAAATAAAAACGCTGCAAATTATTACAAAAGGCATATTATTTCTGTATTACACAACCCTCTAACCCGGATCTCCGGACTACCACCACTATAATGTGAAACCAGAGGCAGTGCTTCCTTGGTACACTTGGTATAAAACAACTGAAATTTAACTAGATGGATTTCAAAATTTTAATTAAATGAAAATTTTAAAATATGAATTTCGGATTCTAAACATTATGCAATGTATAACAACATATTTGGAAGGGTTGGGGTTAAAATTTGGTTTAATATTTTCATAAATAACAATGGTAATGGACCAAAAAAAGTGCATCCCCCTTCAAAATTTATAGTCTTACGTTTCAAGATGTGTCGAATTCGAAAATCAAATTTTAAAAAATCCGTCTGTACGCCATACAGTGGGGCAAACCGGCCGATTTTGTGGAAAACCTCCAATCGCCCAATTTCGAGAAAATTATCATTAAATGTTCCCACTTCTATGTGTTTTGGGTCTCTGAATCCATTAGTACCAAATTCGAAACCAACAAATCACTATCGGGTAAAATGACGTGAAGTAGATGGATTTTTTTTTTTTTTTTTTTTTTTTTTTCAAGTGAAAAATATTGTATGGTTAATGATTTAAGTTTATTAATTAACTAATAAAGTTTCTCTTTGGTAAAACAATGTGTAATATCATTTAAAAATTAGGAACAACGAATAAAAGTTGGTAATAATGAGGAAAAAGAGGATAAGAAACTGAAGTAAGGGTTTTAATAATTAATGGTTTTGGAGAAAAGCTCCGGACGGCGGACTGACGGATTTTTTTAAATTCCATTTTCGGGTTCTACGCTTTTTGAAACGTAAAACAAAAAATTATGAAGAGGGTTGATAATTTTTTTTAGGTAGATTACAAAGGTTTACTATTGAAAATAATAAAGCAAAATATGTTACGTACTTTTTGTTAACGCGGAAAAACTTTTTCTTTAAAATTTATTTAAAGAAATACCAGTGTCTTCAAGTATTTACATTAGTTGAGAGTCAATAGTGATGAAGGGAAGACGTCTTTAATGTAATATTGTGAAAATTTCGTCAATGTCATTGAGAGACACATTTGTATTATGAATAACTCGAGATGTTCTAGTATAAATTATTTGGTGTAACAGCAAGAAAAAGGCCGCAAATTCTTTCACTGGGTGTTATTATTCAATTGGCTGGCGTTCATGATTTGAATTTCTACGAAGCTTTGGAGTGTGCGTGTTTCACCGCTGATAGAGCGATTATTGAATTTCAGGAGGCACACAAATATGATCAACTGATCAATCCAAATAGATATTTTGGTTGAGAACAGATTTACTTGCTCTATGCATATCTCCTGAAATTCAATAATCGCTCTATCACCTGTGAAACACGTACACTCCAGTACACTCCAAAGCTTAGTATAAATTCAAATCATGAACGCAACCCAATTGAATAATAAACCCCAGTGAAATAATTTGCAGTTTTCTTTTTTTTTTTCAAGAGCGATTACAATGGTTTATCATTGAATAATAACCAAAACCAAAATGAAACCAAACCAAAATGAGTTTCGCAGTGGTCACTCTGCCAACGTATTTATAAAGCCCCGAATCTCTCCTACCAGTGGTAGATTACCATATTACCATAACAAAGTTGTTGTTTCAATTTTTGGAATGGCTGTAAATAGTTGAGACGATAAAAACTCCCTGATAGGTTACCAGCTATCAGAAGATGATGGTTAGCAAAAGGAAACAAATCGAACATTTGGATTCCCAAAACCTCCAAACCAGCATACAAGGTAGCAATCATCTACACTAATACGTGAAGTTTACATATAGGCGCCAAATATTCAAACCTTAACAATCCCGAATCTCCATTCCGTTATCTACAGTAGATTATAACTCGTTTAATTAGGATTAAAACTAGTATGTCATGCTTCTGCAACAGATTCCATAGGGCAAACTTGGATTTTCTACTACATTTATACATCCAATAACAAGGTAATATCCGAGTAAAGAGTGTAGTAGACTACATTTTATGAACAGATCTGTGGTTTGCGTAGAAGGGAGTACATAAAATCTTGTGTAATAATTTACAACTTTTAAAACATTATCACACTGATCTACTTGTAGTAGTTTGGAGTAAGGATGACCTAATTTAAAATCATTATTGAATAAAGTTTAAGAGATGTCTGGGAGGATTAATTACAATTAAATTTGATTAATCGCGCAAAGGGAACATTCAACTTATTAAAGGGAGGCAAAGTATTATGCAAGGCATCCGACCTTTCGGATATTGGAATACTGGATACTGGTTTTAGTTTGTTAACTACGGACGATTTTAAACCGGTATATTGCAGAATTATCTACAACATCAAAGACTCAAAAGGCCTACTGTTCAATAGGTCAATTATTTATAGAGTTAAACATGAGAATAAAGTCAGTTTTCCCTTACCGCCGCCGAAACAATATTCGAGAAGAGAGTAACAATGACAGCTGCCTGAACCAACATTTCTACAACACTACGGGTTTATGAATAAACGTGACGTTAGAGTTGACAGACCGCCGATACGACCTCGAAAGCAGAATGTGGGGACAAGAACACAATTATACAGTTGAAATATACGAAAGAGATAAAATATCTGTTTGTCCATTACGTCAAGGCGATAAGTTCACATTTTCTTCGAGGATGTTAAGACAACATATTTTGAAATCTCCTAATAGAACATTAGAATCTGGAAATGATTTGTGTGGTGGGAGGGTTTGAGCAAAAGTGTTCCTACTGCTCGGACTGAAAATTCCCAACTCTTGGACAACGAAATCCTATTATTTTCAATAATTTCTTTTGGTATAATATTGTCAATAATGAAATTTTGTAGTCAACTGAGAAGAAAACTGTACCCCATCCCCCATTGTTGTTGGTAGTTCAACTAACTTTGAAAAAAGTCGTCTCGAGTTTTGTTATAAACTGTTTCTCTTCTCAAAAATCAAAATTTTCACTCAGGGAAAAACTGGTGGCTTTTTCAGTACGATTTTTGGACTTGATTTTTTGTTGAAAGAACGAAGGCTTTATCTCGACCCTTATCGTCTGGATCTAAGTTTATTGTCTAACAGAGTGAGTGGTACCTGCACTATCTAATGTAATATTCGAGGCCACTGTTATTACTGTACTCCACAAGAATTTCATACTAATATTTACATTTGTCGACGTTCTGATTTAACGGTTGTACAAAATGTCAAGAAATAATATAGAAACGATCTGAAACACATTAACGGTCTTCATGCCGGAGGACGGTTCCCTCGGGGTGGCTATTCATCCTTCATTGCGTTTCTATTATAAGAAGATTCGAGCTCGAAAAACGAGTGTGCCATCAATACAGATTAAGTCGTTCCGAATTTTATTCGAGAAGTCGTTGGAGTGAGGGCCAAAACGATCTCTCTCCATCCGTCTTTAAACGGCACTTCAGTTTCAAAGCGGAGGCTCCAAAGGGGAGGAGAGAAGCAATTCGGTCCCGAAAACGTGAATTACTATTCAGGCAAGGTAGACGGCCCAAGGGGTTGTAAATCCTAAGGGTAGTTAATTGACACTCATTGCACCCTTATCTGGGAAGGGGGTAAATGGGAACGAGTCCTTCCCTCCCCTACACGTCCCTCCCCTTCGACCAAGCCCCCTCCCCTCCCCGTCGACCTCTCGCGCTGCTGACTTCAGATTTATAGGCCCGCTACTAACCGGGAAGTGGGGTCGAGGTTTGAAGGCACTCACTGAAATACTGCCAACACCTTATCTCCCTTCCTTGTATCTTGAAGGAGTCCTTAAATTTCCTTTAGAAAACACGCGTGTGAGCTCATAGTCTCGGCAAAGAACCCCGAATTCCTAGACTGAAAAAATATTACACTCGAAGACAACTCCTATGAATGATGAAGTCCCTGTTACTTAATTTATATTACCTATATTTCTTTTAAAATAATTTTTGTTTATAAGAATTCACGAAGACTGTCGAAAATTTAACACAAAATTCGCTAACGCGGTCAAAAGTTGAAAAGAAGAAATATTCGTTTTTATGGCTCGAAACGTGCTTTCCTTGAAAAAAGAACCTTCACAAAATCATACCCTGGGGATGGGTGAAGATAAAAAAGGGGCGTAGCTTGGCTTCATTTTAGATCTAGTCACTCAAAAAATTGTTTCATCAAGTGTGGGACTCCCTGTATGTATTTATAATATTATTACACTGGGGTTTCGAGTAGTTGCAATTATCGGTTATGGCAAAGAATCCCCCTCTTGGTCGCTATAAGCAATTTCTACTGAACGTTGTATTACACATTTCCGATCATTTTTAAATACAACTACTAAGAATTATAACTTCGTTTCACCTCATTGAGTCATCCGGTCAATTAATTGATCGAAGGCGTCGCGTACGTGTAGACGATAATTAAGAATAAATTAATAAGCCGCTACCAGTCAACTTCCGCAGCCATAAAAATAAATACTTCGTTTTTTTCGCGGACGATGATCAAAAAGTCAGATATTTGGCCAAAAAAAACGGAGTTTTTTCTCTCGTCGGGGCTTTTTTGCAATCAAAACGTTTCGGGATCGCGATGACGTCTCATTAAATACGAGAAGGGCGTCGGGGCGGGAGCGGGAGAGGTGACGATTTTTGGATCGCTGTCGTTGAAAGGAACTTTATCGCGGACATGATCAAACATTGACGAAAAGGGTAGGGACTTGATACATGAAATGTAACAAGATGAAACAGTGCATCCCACTCTTCCATTACTATAGTATTTTCCAGTTGTATTAAACCTTTTTCAAAACAATTAAACGTTTTCCCAGAACGATTAAACCTTTTTCCGAAATATTAAATAACGAATTATAAGTATATGAATGGCGAAACAGTTTAATCATGAATTAATTGCAGAAAAGTATAGGTACTATATTTAGAATCTACGAAATGTGTCTCTCCTTGCCAGGGAGTCGTTGGAGAGATGACTAAGGTCCGTCATTGAAGTAAACCAGGAGGATATCCGCACGGTTTTGTTGACGACAACGAATGCCGACTTGGTTCAATTTCCGTTTCTCAAAATAATGGCGGAACATCCGCGACCCATCCTCCGACTTTCTCCAATAAAATGGAAACTCGATTTTGTAATTGGGGCTCTTTCATCGATCAGACATGCATCATCTTCCTCGAATATTGTTTCACCCGCGAGGAGCTCATACTCACGATTATTATTTACAAGCGGCCGGGTCCGGGGCCGCCCGTCAACGGCCGGAGCGAAAAAGTCGTGCGGGTGAATTACTTTTCCCGAATCGGGGTGGACGATAACTGGCCCAATATCACTGAGAAATAAAATGCATGTACAGTTATAGAAATCGAGCTTATGAACAGCTTTAAAAGGGCTTGGTTAGAAAAGACGGATTCCATATGAAGAACTGATCGTCCATTTACATTTCGCAAATGCTGAAATCTTCCTGTCAGTTTAACGACCAGGAAATTACATTCCTTTGTGCAAAAACTCTTGTGCAATTGAATTAGCCCCACTGTACGATGTAAAATGTATAACTCCAGGTTCTGGGACCGGCAGCATGAGCCTAAACTGCGTTTGCGCAGAACTGTTCGAAGCAGTTACAATTATCTTGAGGTCTGTGATTGATATGGTTAGTTGACCCTTCCCGGCTCTTGAATCCGTCGACTTGGGAGATGAATCAGACGCCTTCAAGCGTGAGGATCTTCCTCTCAGCGTGGCGGGCACTACCGCATTCGGCCCAATGGAAGGGGCCACTATATCATTCCATCACCTCACAGGTCGCAGCTGATACTAACTTTGTTGTGGGTGGTCAGAACGGGAAATTACGGCTGCTCCCGTCAATGAAAACCGAGTTGATAAAACGGCCGAGCTTCGATCGCTCCGAAGTTGGGTGCCTATCGAACGAAATCGGATAATCTTCATTTTAAGGTTTCAAATTACCGATCCCTCATCAAAAATGCTAATGAGATTTCTTGATTATCGAATGAACGAGAAAGATATGTGATCCTTTTTCGATCTTTTATGTTTTTCTTTTTGTTATCGTTGCATTCTCGCAGCAGGTGAGCCGCTTGAATAAATAATCAGCAAGGTGAGGCTTTATCGTGGATTGGATCTCTCGTGGTGGGGGTCTCGTCTCGGGGCAGATTCCACCGGTTTTACACCAAAAACAAATAAGTATGGCGAAAGGCGTTAACGTTGGGGAAACAAGTCTCCCCCCCCCCCCTTCAGAGCCACCGAAATGAAAATTGTCGGTTTTCGAAGATGTTTTTGTTCAGATTATACGGGGCATCGTTGATGAGCTCATTGAAAGTCATGGAAACGATTACGAGGGCAGCCCGGGAGGGAAGGGCGGCGTAAGACTGTTATAATTCCGTAGTAGCCTCGGGAGTCCAGCTTGTTCTTCTTGGAGGTAACACGGACAAATCATCGCGGGCTTATTAGCTTCGACGTTTTTTTCAAACAGTTGAAAACTCGGGTGGGCAAACGAACGGAGGTTTAAAATTCCCGGGATTTTTTTGTACTGTGCTCGTCAATCTGTGGGTCAAGTCGTGGGAACCGCATAATTCATTCTGGCCGAAGCGATCTTTCGTCTTCTAGCTACTTTGCGTAACAGGCCAGCTAATTTTCCAATTAAGCAAACATTGTAAAAATAAAAATACCAAATGGGGTAGGTGGCGTCTCAAATAGCCTCTCCTACTCAACTCCTACTCTCACCTTCCCGTGGTGCAGCCTGTTAAAGGGATCCTCTGAAAAGAGATCTCTGAACCAGCGAGAGGGGTGTGTGGGTGTACAGGTTAGGCGGGAATCTGTACTCTCTAGTCCTCTTACCTATCCTTCCCTCTCCTGATTTCCTTTCTAATCCTACTTTTCTCTTTCCCGTCCCCAACCCTAGATGGAACAGCTACGTCGAGGGGTGCATGGCTAAGGGGGAGCTTAGTCGCTAGTAGCGGACTCTGGAGAGCTGGCCACTCCCAGTTTCAATACCTGCTGGTCCTGGGCAATCAGGGTGAGCTCAGGATCTTACCTGAACCCTGACTTAACTAAGTGCTTTATGGAACAACTAAACATAAACGCAAACATAAAAGCAAATAGCGATTTGATCGCGGTGTCAGATGAAGAGAGATTGCTTCAAAGCCCTCCATCTGGCACAGACACAGATAAAATGGAAGTCGTTGAGAGCAGTGTATCAACTGCATCAGAGGCTCCCATAGCTGGTGATCAACAGGTGGAGACACCTGGGGTCACCAATCAAGAGGTCAATACGGCCTCAAACACCGAAGTAGAGGAGGAGGATTGGTTTGCCCTCTACAGGAAATTAGGAGGAGCGGGGAAAAAAAGATATATACACTTCTTGAGAAAAGGAAAGACCCGCATCGAAGCTGCTAAGCTCGCTAAATCTCCAATACAAGCGCAAGGCGAGAAGAAGAGGAGAAGAACCTCGGCTGACCAAACACCAGACAGCCAAAAAGGACCCCTGAAGAAGAAGAGAGTTGCTTTTCAAAAACCTCCTTCCTCAGAAAGGTCCTATAAAGATGCGCTGACGGGTATAAAAATAGGCATCCTTGATGTCCAATTCCCGCAGAAGCTCCTCGGATTTAACGACATGCTGCAGATCCAGGAAAATATCCTACAAGCGATAGCAGAGCTGGATGGAAAAGGGCCTCAGCCCGTCTTTCTAGACTCCAGCTATCGCAGAGGCTGGCTGTCAATAGAGTGTAAGGACAGCGCCACGGCAGAGTGGTTAAAAAACCACATGTCGACCTGCCAACCTCTGGAAGACTTCACTCTTAGAGTGACAGAGGGGGATGAACTTCCCCACCCAACGGTGGCCAGAGGATACTTCCCTGCGAGTGCTGGGGACAACGATGAGAGGATCCTAGCACTCCTTAAGAACCAGAATCGGAGCCTCAACGTTGACCACTGGAGAATACTGAACAGAATTAACAGTGGCACAATGGCCATACTCACTTTGTCCCTTGACATGGCCTCAGCTTCGAAGCTGGGGGAATCATGCAGGGTGAACTTTAAGTTTGGACAGGCCAACATTAAGATCAAAGGAAGCCGAAAGAAGAAGAGTGGCGCCATCAGCGAGGCTGAAATTGGGTCCGACACTGATGGCGAGGGTCAGGTGGGCTCTCAGCAGGTTGAACCGGAGCCTAAGCAAACGGCGCCTGCTGGTCAGCCCGAACCTGGAACCTCTAAACCTAGAGAGCAGAGGCCAAGAAAATCTAGGCCTCCTCCATCGGTTTCCCATTCTTCCAAACCCCCAGCTGAAGAAGAAACCCGCACTCCAGCCCAACAGAGGTTATCAACCTCTAGGGATGGAAATGCGGGTACCTCAAGAGAAAGGCCACAGAAAAACTTCAGGCCTGAGCTGCAGGGGCAGAAGAAGAGGAAGCCCAGTCGTCCCCAAGAAGAATGGCAGAGGAGGAAGAGGGGCGACAAAAAGCGCCACTAGCGCACACAACAGGGCTGAGCTTTATCCAGGTAAACCTTCACAGGGCTGAAGTGGCCTCTGCCACCCTCTGTGAGGTGTTTGCCAGGAGGAAGCTCAACGTCGCCCTGATACAAGAGCCCTGGGCAGGCAAGGGCAAGGTTAAAGGAATACCCTCAAGCACAGGTAAGCTAGTATACTGTAGGAATGAAGAACGCTGCCGAGCAGCACTACTTATTGATAGTAATGTATCTTTCATGCCTATGCCAGATTTTATTTCCAGAGACATTGCAGCAGTTACCATAGAGGAGAAAACTCCTCAGGGAAGCAGACGTACCGTGGTGGCGTCTGCTTATCTTCCCGCTGAGGTGGAAGCACCTCCACCAGAACTCAAACGTCTGGTTGAACACTGCAATAGGGAAAATCTGCACTACATCATCGGATGCGACGCTAATGCACACCACCTGGTGTGGGGAAGCTCAAACACAAACACCAGAGGTGAGTCACTTTTAGAATTTTTAACTGCATGCCAGGTGATGGTCTTGAACAAAGGGAATGAACCTACTTTTGTCACTAGGACTAGGAAAGAGGTCATAGACCTCACTTTATCTAGCTCCTTTATGACAGGCCGCGTGACAGACTGGCATGTATCAGACGAAATAACTCTGTCTGATCACAGGTACATCATTTTCAATCTTGAATACCACCAGCAATTCAATGATACGTACCGTATTCCCAAGAATACAGACTGGACGCTCTATCGAGAGATTCTCAGGCATGAACTAGAGGGCCTCGACAGAGAAATAAGCACGCCGGAGGAACTTGATTCAATCACAAGGCGACTGCAAGCGGCAATCATGAAAGCTTACGAAGAAAGCTGCCAGCTTAAAACCAAAGGGAGCAATCGAGACGCCCCATGGTGGAACAAGGAGCTCAAGAGACTCCGTTCCTTAGCAAGAAGGTTCTTCAATAAGGCAAAGAGAACTGGTGAATGGGACTTATATAGAAGATACCACACCAAATACACTATTGCCGTAAGGAGAGCCAAGAGGAGCTCCTGGAAAAACTTCTGCGAAGGACTACAAGATAGCTCTGCGCTTGCCAAACTGCAGAAAGTCCTCTCCAAGGATAAATCTAACCAAATTGGTTTACTTCAAAAGGCGGATGGAAGTTACACAAATGACATTAAAGAAACTCTGGATCTGCTCATGAAAACACACTTCCCAGGGTCCATTGCGGTCTCAAGGGATGAGCTATCCAGCATGCAGAGTGCAGAAGACGTAAACCGCCTACCGAATCATCGCACTCTGAAACAAGCTAAATCTATTTTCACTTCCAACAAGGTCAAATGGGCTCTTATGTCCTTTAAGCCTTATAAGTCTCCAGGAGGGGACGGTATTTTCCCCGCCCTACTTCAACAGGGTCAGGACTTACTGATGCCCTTAATAATTAAGACTTATATATCTAGTTACACACTAGCCTACATCCCTACGATGTGGAGGAAGGTGAGGGTGGTGTTCATACCCAAGGCTGGAAAAAGCTCCTCAAACCAGCCAAAGTCGCAGAGACCCATCAGCCTCACTTCCTTCCTCCTAAAGGCCATGGAGAAAATCATTGGCCAAATGATCAAGGATGACCATTTATCCCACTGCCCTCTTGCAAAGGTGCAACACGCCTATCAAAAGGGTAAATCAACTGAGACAGCTCTCTCTGAAACTGTTTCATTGATAGAAAGGGCCTTAAAATCTAAGGAGATAGCCCTGGGATGCTTTTTGGACATAGGGGGTGCCTTCGACAACACCAACTATGCGTCTATCGAAAAAGCTGCCAAGAAAAAGGGGATCACAGAACCCACTATTAGATGGATCAGGGCTATGCTGGGAAGCCGGGTCATTACAGCAACTCAAGGCCATGAAAGCATCACTGTTCTCGCTAACAGGGGATGCCCACAAGGCGGAGTACTCTCCCCTCTACTCTGGTTACTAGTTGCTGATGAGCTACTGGAGCTCTTGATGCATGAAGGCTACGAAGTAACAGCCTATGCAGACGATCTTAACATCATTGTAAGAGGAAAGTTTGACCATACTGTCTCAGACAGAATGCAACACGCCCTCAACATCGTCCAAAAATGGTGCTCTGAAGAAGGACTTCATCTGAACCCCGAGAAAACCATTGTGGTTCCCTTTACAAATAAAAGGAAACTCACACTCACACCCCTACAACTTCAGGATCAGAAGATTCCTTTCTCAAACGAAGTTAAGTATCTAGGGGTGGTGCTCGACTCCAAATTAACATGGAACAAGCACTTGAAATACATAGCTTCAAAAGGAACTAGAGCACTATGGTCATGCCATAGAATGCTAAGTAAAACATGGGGGTTGACTCCCAAAATGACACTATGGGCTTATAAAGCAATTGTCAGACCCATGGTCACCTACGCTTCTTTAGTATGGTGGCCAAAAACTTGCCAAACAACTGCTTATCTTGAACTCAATAAACTTCAGAGGCAGGCCTGTATTGGCATTACAGGGGCCATGAACACCACTCCCACAGCAGCGTTAGAGGTTCTCTTAGACCTCACCCCTCTGCACATTTATGTGCAGAGAACAGCCTACCTGGGGGCCATTAGAATGCAGCAATTGGGAAGAATAAGGCCCTCCCTACGAAAAGATAGTCACTTGGAGATACTGGACAAAATAGACACAGACCCACTGGCTATGTCCATCTCTGACGTCATGTTAGAAAAGATGAACTTCGATCTACCCTTCAAAGTAATTATAAATGATCGTGAGTTTTGGAAAAGAGGCATGCCTCAATTTAAACCAGGCTCACTTGTGTGGTACACGGATGGGTCCGTGATGAAAGGGGCGGCCGGATTGGGGATCAAAGGCCCCAATTTCAATCTGGCCAAGTCTCTAGGTTCGATTGCAACCATATATCAAGCGGAAACCCATGCTATAGAAATATGCGCACAAGAGATTGCCAGGAAACGACTCAAAGGTGCAACAATCTATATACTATCTGATAGCCAAGCAGCACTAAAGGCCATTTCTGCCTTCTCGATAACTTCAAAGCTGACTTGGAGTTGCCTAAACTCCCTCAAGGCTGCGGCCCGGGGTAACAAGCTGACGCTGTTATGGGTACCGGGTCATGAGGGAATAGAGGGCAACGAGGAAGCTGATCGCCTTGCCAAAAAGGGATCAGAGTCCAACCCAATTGGACCTGAACCCCAATTAGGGGTTACCAAAAGTTATATAACTCAACAGGTTCAGAAATGGGAGGACAAAGCACGCACAGAATATTGGCACAACACTCCCAAGCAGAGGCAAGCCAAGCGGTTCCTTTCTTTTTCAGGAAAACGCGCAAAAGCCCTCCTATCAATGAGGCGCAAAGACCTTCGCAAACTAGTGGGTCTTCTTACTGGCCACTGCCCCCTAAGGTACCACCTAAACAAAATGGGTAAGGCCAGAACAGTAGAATGCCGCCTCTGCTGCGAAGAGGCGGAAACAGCAGAACACATCCTTTGTAATTGTCCTGCTGTTGCATCAACCAGATTCCGGCTTTTCGGGAAGGATGCCTTAACACCCTCCGATATTGGCTTGGAAACGCCTGAAAACCTCCTACACTTCGTGAATGAAGAGGTTATTAATAGGATTTTAAATTAAATGGGGACAGCGTCACAATAGATCCAAGCGGTCTCAGCGTGCCAACCGCTGTGCCTTTGGTCTCGCCTGCTGTCGGTGTTCCTCATCATCCACTGATTCATGCAGAGCAGCAGCAAACTCAGCAGATGAGCCGGGTTTTGGAGTAGTTGGAGTTGCTAGATCGCAACGGAATGGTCTAC